>MNPL01002248.1:0-11541 GCA_002081605.1 Tropilaelaps mercedesae
ATATATATATATATATATATACATATATATATATATCATTTTTGTGTATCGCTTTTTTTTAGTAGGAACGGAGTATCGGGTCGTGCTTCACGCAATTTTCCTCTTAGATTTCACTCAGTGTTCGGGGTGTCCTTTATCACGTGTGACTTGGTTAAGGAGCACCGAGAAGCGGGCAAACACACCTGCGGTTTTTGAACGACGATAGGCGGCTGTTGGGCAGCGACGTTGGCCAGGTTCTGCATGGCGCTCATCTGCGGGCCGGCGGTTTGAAACGCTTGCGAGGCCGTTGTTTGCACCTGGCTCACCTGCGGGGGCCCCGCGGCGGCCGTCACGGCGACCTGTGTCGTCTGAACTGTCGCCGGCTGCACTTGTTGCTGAACCTGAACTTGCTGAACATGTTGAACAACTTGCGACTGCGTGGCGAACTGGGCGACTGACACGGGTGTCGTCACAACCCCCGCGGGCCCCCCGGGGCCCGGCGTGCACACTTGCGGGGGCGGCGGCGCCTGCGCCTGCGCTTGAGGGGGCGCCGCCTGCGGTTGTGCCTGCGTTGGCGTCGACGCAACGGCCTGCTGATGCTGCTGTTGCGGAACCTGAACGTGTTGCTGCTGTTGCTGTTGTTGCTGTTGAGTGGGCGCTGCACCGGTTCCGGCTCCGGTGGCTGTCGGATCGTCACAGAGCTGCGACTCGAGCGAGCCTTTTAGTTCATTGACGACCGACTCATCAACATCGGTACTGAGCATATCTTCGAGGGAGGCCCCGGAATGGCCTACCCCAGCGGCACCGGGAGCTCCGCAGGCTTGCGCCATTTCAGCACCACAACGGCCGGCCTACTTCACTCCCAGCGCAGCGACTCGCCAACGCACCGATCGCGCACGACTGTCGAGAAACACCACCTCGGACAAATCGTTTTGTGGACACGCTTGCCTCGAAGGACTGAGGTTGGAGGTCGAACACACAGAACACAAATGGCACTCCTTGGAGACCAACACGAAAATCTAAGCTGCCACTCTCCTTCGCTTATGGCCTCTTTGCTCGGTAGCAAACACGCTTAATGATAGATGAAGATCGTGGCTCCGGGATCGACCAGAGGGCACCACGGTAGCTTTCCCTATTTTTCACCGTAATCATGACTACGTGTCACCAGCTAAAAACGAGGAAAACCCGCAAGAAAACAACAATTCACGGGCTATGTCTACCTATTATGATAAAGTTGCGAATTAAGTAAATATAATCTAGCCTTAAGCGATTGACTCCGCCTACTATTCGCGCCATTTGTTGACCGTGCAGACGACGCTGCTCGGAGCTCCTTGACTCTCCAGGAAAACAATAACAAACGAAATCTGCGGGAATCCTGTGAGCGTGCGTACACAGATGCCGAGCTCCGTCTAAAAGTAGACATGGTCCAGAAACCAGTTCAGGCTAGGATGAGAAAGGTAAGTGTAGTCATAATCAGGGCGAAAAAGTAGCGAATAAGCGACAATAAAGAAGGGCTAGCAGCAGCCGGAATCAATGTAAATTTCCTCCGCAATCACTGAAGAAAAGTTGCCGATTCAATACGAATTTGTCGACAGCTGTTTTGGATCATCAAAAAGCGTCAACAATGGGAAATTGCCCATGTGAACTCCAGTGTTAGAGTGCTTCTCAATCAATCTTACAATGGCTCCAGGGCACCGGCTCTAGTGCAGCGCACGATTGGATGAAGCATTCGAGAACTAAAGAACAATTGCAGCATATTTTAGAATCATGTTTGAATAGAAATTACGTTTATAGTGCCTCTTCCTCAAAAAATGTAAATATATGTCTGAATTGTATATGCCAAAAAAACATATGAGTTTTTAGTGCAATTAGTTACTTGGCATATGTGAAGAGTAAATCATTAATCCCGATTGTGTCTTAGGTTCAGTTAAATAGGCTAAACTATATCTCAACGAAACATAAAGGGTGCTCAGAAGGTGTTTTTCTACTTTGAAAAATTCATAAAACCACCTTAGTTTAGGTTTTTACGATCTTTGCTTGGATTGAAAACTAAGATGAAACACACAAAAATGCATCAAATTTTGGTGTAAACTGACATTCAAACTAATATGAATATGTTACGGGTGTTTTATGAAATACCATATCCTATATGAAGCTTTATACCACTATGATTTACCAGATAGGTAGGTGGAGCCCTACCAGTCCTAAGGCCCTATCAATCCCAATGTTCTGGGTCTAAACTTCAGTTTATGTGTAATAATTTCTAAAAATCCGTTCAGCCATCAATGCATCTGCCAGTGTGGTATTGCTGATATCTTGAATGTTTGCGTGACTCTTCACGTCCATTTCATTTTGCTTCTATCCTTCAGCAGATTATCAGAGCAAGCGGTAAAAAAGTGCAGCTATTGAAGTACCTTTTCCACTTGCACTCATCACATTGATAGAAAATAACTATATACGAAATTGTACAATATCATATATATCTGTACTTTGACACCTCGAGAAGCTTGAGACGAAAGCTTAAGTTCTGTATTAGTAAGAAGGGCGTACTAAACCAAAATTCATTACTTGGTTCCAGCGAACTGTGGTACACTCCCGTCGAGACAAGACACGAGACCTCAGTATCAACGTAACTGTGGGCCGTTCGTGATCTGTGCGCTCTCGCCTTTCGACATCCATCGAAGTCTATGGTGGTTCAGCGATGCACCAAAAACGATTCTCAGAAGGCGAACGCGTACTATGTTACGACCCAAACCCCACGCGACTACGCGTTCTCTATGACGCGAAGATCCTGCGCGTGAATAAGACCAAAGATGATGTTGAATACTACATTCACTTCCTTGGCTGGAGCAATTCGTGGGATCGCTACATTTCGACAGACCTTCTTCTCGAAGACAATGAAGAAAATCGCCAATTGCAAGCCGAACTCAATGCGGAAGCCAAGAAGCGAATGCCACAGAAGAAGCGCAACCGCCTAGGCGCTAGTAAGATAGGTAGCAATGGTTGCTCATCGACTGTCAGTGAGTCATCGCGCGAAGACAGCGCTTCGGACGAAGACAGTGACGTGGAGCCTGTTTGTGACACGTTCGCTCTGAGCCTGCCTGATGCACTCCGGGAGAGGCTCGCGCATGAGCAGGATCTGGTGAAGAACAAGGGCAAACTGCACAAGCTGCCATGTAGCCGCGACATCGTGTCGATCTTGGAGAACTATGTCCAGCACTTCGCCTTCCAGTTGCACTACGTACGCGCGGCGAACGACAGCATTAAACGGTCCAGAAGCCAAATGCAGGCGATGGATCGGAGGACCGAAATCGAGCTCTGCAAGGAGACGGTTGATGGCTTGCGGATACTATTCAACAACCTGTGTGACCGTGTCCTGCTGTACAAGGAGGAGCTGAAACAGTTCGCCCAACTAAGCGAGCTAACGTTCAATCGGGATGTGCAGGAGAAGCAGCACCAGTCAAGGCGGACGTCGGAGCTCGAGCTGCTCCTCGCGCAGCTTGAGTATAGCTTTATTGCCAACAAACTACCGCAGGCCTGGGACAATGAGACTCACCGCGCCCGATCGCTTCGGCTGTCGACACAGCACGCGTCCATTGCCTCTGGGACGCTGAAGCGAGAGGATGAAGATCAGAGCGACAGCGCGACCATTACGTCGTGGACCTCAGCAACCTCCCCGGCAACCTCTGAGCTGGAAAATGCTACCAAATGGCGGATGGCGGAAAATGGCTTGTGGCCAGCCCAAGTATATGGCGCCTACCACCTGGTAAGGCTACTAAGTCAGGTGCCGTTTCTCGTCCCCCGGCTAAAAATGCCACGAAGCAAAGCAGACGTGTTGCAGCGCCACTTAACGCTACTTCTCAACTATCTATCAGAAAATGAAATGTTGTTTGAGGATCAGTTTGAATGATACCCTTTAAGCGCTATTTGTTTGTGATGTCAGTGTGAAAGCGGTTTAATTTATAAGCGCTGAGGGAAGAGGATTCATATGGATTTTTCGGCTCCAGATGAAGTATTTGCTATGGCATTTTTGCATAAATAGTTTACAATTCAGGAGTAATTTTAAACTGCACTGGTATATGGAATATTTTCGATACATAGAAAAGAGCCTCAGCGGAAGTATAGTCAATATGAGTACATATCGCTGAATGATTGGAGGCAACTGAGGAAACTTCTCAGCATTGCTGATCAAGGATATGCATCAAAGGTGTTCGCTCTCAGTGAAGTTACAACTAAATCTAGTTCCGTATAACTCAATCATGGCATGAACCCGCCACTACGTATGTGACTACGTGTGACCTAACAAAACGATGACGAAACAACGATTGCGAGCTGTAGAGTTTATATAGTTTATTTTGATGGTGTGTCTCTGCTTGTCATTGACTGTCGGCTGAATATTCCAGTGAAGCTATTATTATACATTGCTATAAGGCTATAGCCCTAAAGATGCTGTTTACACCTCAACATATTTGTGACTGATGATTCCTACAAACACCGCTGCGAATTGTAGCCCCGTGGCACATTTCAAGCCATAAGATCCCCATTGAGCCACCACATAAGCATGTCGCAAATCCTCACCGACCACGTGGCTCACACTTTGTAATATAACATGTATATGCAATCAAGACACATATTTTTTATAATTACCGACCTTCATGACGTAATATTGCACTCTCATCACGAGCTAGCATATTGTTCATCACTATGACAACACAACTACGATGTCACACGGCGACATCTATCATTGGATTTCGTGGTTCTGTAATCATCATATTGCATCAACATTTGAAATGGCTGCCTATAATAAACAGAGCAACAATAGTTTACTTATAAATATTGCCTTTATTTCAGTGCCATCTTCACACACACACATATATATATACGTACGTAAATTTATATATATATATATATTTATATATATATCATATCGAACGCTATGTACGCGACCAGGTGCAGTAGGTTAAACAGTGCTAAGTTAAAAAGCCGCTTAATAACCTAACCACTCCAGAGTCATCCTCAATTAAGATTAGCGTTCCAAAAGTAACTTTTTTCTAATGTTTGTTATCACCCCGCTGCTATCGACGCTCGTCTGCTAAGCTCAATCAACAAAAACAGCTGGAAATTGTAGCTCCTTCGAAGTCGCCTAGTTTGTTGTTTACGCTAATAATAGAGTTACTCGTTACAAATCCTGTTAGCTGCGATATTGCCGTTTATGAACAATGATTTTCTAAAGCCTGGGATAAAACCTGCACCAACCAATCATCGTATCGGTTGACATCTTCATTGAGCCTGTTCTAGTTGTTCGTAGTTCCATCGATATGGGAGTTTACTGCATGCATTTAAGCTTTACAATACCTATTACAATAAGTATACGTTTCGCTGATATTTGTTCTTTGTCGCGCTGAGTTGCGCAATGGACTGTGAATAGACAGTCTGAACTTTGACTGAAATATTCTCAAATTCAACTTCTCGGTTGTGAATGTAGCCATGGCCGGCCATGACCATGCGCGGCAGTTTGTGTGGGTTGACTAACATAGAAACGGATAGCTCTACCTTGCCGATCAGAGAATGCCATCATTAATGTTGGCCTAAGAAAGACGACATAAGAAAACCAAATTCTAAGTATATGATTGCTATGGCATCTCGCTTAAGGTACGAGTCTAAAAACGGTTTACCTCCATCTTGTCCGGAAACCACGGTGAGCCTGATCGTCTAGATAACGAGCATATATATGTAGATAGTTGTACAGTAATCGTTATAAAGAAGTTGAATACTGCTTACATGCTCTCATACATACACGGACTGCACACATTTTGGGCAGCCATTTTCCACCATATCGAGGTTCAACCTTGAACTACATGGCTGCGTTTATAGGTCGATAGGTGTACGCTATGTATGGCTGACTGTTCTACAATGCAACTCCGACAGGCTTCACAGCCTTAAGTAGATGCTACCAACAAGTATAGGTATTGCACACTGAAAAAACACATCCCGTTACTTCATTTTCAAATTTCCAGAGCCTACAACTGAAAATTCAAAAATCACACTGTTGGAGTAGTCCACCTAGTTCGTCGTATTACCGCATCGCTGGTGACCGCGCATATTCTCCGCATTTTTCTGCTTTCCCTTAAACTTGACCGCTTATATCGTCCCGCTGGTGGTGACCAGATGCAGTGTCCAAGTTGACATGCAGTCAACGTCGGTGGTTTCTAGAGCCAGCACACTTGTGACATTACGATATGGGTGAGTTTCAGAAGTTTTCAAGTCGAATTCATCAACTCTCATCTGACGAATTCTAATGCTGACGATGTAGGTACACGTTGTCAGACGGCTGAGTATCCTATATACATGGGACCATCTTCAAGAAAATCATCGCTGGTATAAATAATCGATTCCCGTTTCCGCTAATGTTACTTCTATGTCGGTGAAATCGAACAACTGGAAAGTATTCATAAACGGTGCCTTAACGATGTCGAAGGTCGAGCAGGTGCCCTGTTGCATTTTGGACCGACAACAATGGCATATGTAATACTGGGCCGACTTTTCCATGACTATCCATTGCGGATGCATCGCTACGATCAACTAAATGTTTTGTTAGTGGAAGCTTTAGAGGTACGCCAGCAGATGGCTAGGAGAGTTGAAGCGTTTCATACGTCTACTGACTTCTTAGGGCAGGTCCAATAATCCATTTGCTTTGAACATTCTTTCAGTGAGGTTGGACACTCGGGCAGCATTCGTCCCTACGCTCTTTAACAGAGGACGAACGTCAGCTTTATCATCACGGGCCTTCGAAAACATGGCGTCGACCGTAGGAAGTGCGTACATCGCCAATGAGGCACCCTGGAAGTACCGCAAATAACGAAAAGCATCGGTAAAGCATGCACCGAAACTATCACTTAGAAAGGCTAGAAAAATTCGGTGGAAAAATCTATAATGTATTATCGATGAAACAGCCAGACGGCATGCATTGATGATTGACTGCGATGTATAGTGTCATATAAAATAGATGAAGAATTTTTTTGTGAGTGGGATAAAAGCTAGAGAAAGCCGTCACGTTGGAGGGTACTTCTCTATGTTTTCTGAGCACCACCATAGGAGATGCCACATAGCCAATGAAACATCGCGCCATTGTGGGACATATTCCCAGGGAAAGTAATCTCGCGTAACCTGAGTTGGTCTCTCCAAGCACGAAACACTGCTAATCTTCTTCCTATTGCTAGAAAAAAATAATGAGAAATGCCCTTCAAACCAAGCTAGTTTTTCTACATTCCCTTCCGACCATGACGCAATGGCGAGATACACAGACATCATATACAGACCTTTCTAACTAGATAGCCATGGTATTTGGCTAACGTTTGTTCGTAGCAGTCCTGCGCGAGGCTGGTCATCTTCTCCTTGAAGTCAACACTTGAGAGCCGCAGGAAGAACGCTGCCACGAATCGTAATGCCCGATGCAAGCGAAGCCAGGTCCGACAACCGGACGGCGGATAGCGTATGGCGACCGCACCCGAAGCCATTTCGTAGGACATCATCGACGAAAGTGAATTGAAATGCTCGGCTGTACAGCGCGCGCATAAAAGAACACGGTAAAACAAACAACGTTGGCGATATTCAATTACGTATAGGGACCAACGCTTCAGCTGAAGGAAGAGCGTTCCGCTCGCATGGCTGGAAGAGCCAGCTATTCGTACTGAATAGTTCGAAATGCTGTTTGGAAAGTGTACATCTAGGCCATACTTGAGCATGTATCGGAAGTACTCATATATCGCACTGAAAAAAAATATCTAGAACAGATCATCAGTCTCCCCTTCCTGAATTGAAATCTTGAGGCGCGAATAGTCCAAACGACCATTTAAAAAACGTTTTGCGTAATTAAGCCCGCTAGGAATGGCATTTACTCCTCCGAACTACATTTTACGAAGAAATCACTAGCGGCTTTATTATTACACTGGAAAGCCAGTTTCGCGCATCGCGCACGCTCCTGTCCTAGGATAGGTCAAAATTGCAAACAACAGACCATAAGCATCCGGACTTTCTTGTTCTTGTATGAAGAGTCTAATTTAGATAATACTCTTTTTAGTAATGTCAATTATCTAAGTTCAATTCGACCAAATCGGTGCAGTTTCTTTTCAATGGACTCAGTTTGTATGCTACTTTGGCTACAGCGCACTTGTATGCGATATTCGGCTATCTAATAGCATATTGTGCCCTCGGGGCACATCTACGGATATCGCAGACAAAATATTGTACATAGCCGTCACATTGCCGGTGCGGTTACAAGCAATCTGAGCTGATGGACAATATAATCGCAGCATGACAGAATCCGCCACGACCGTAATGCAACTTTAAACCCGCCAATTCCATGTGAACCTCCCTCGTTAGCCGCTAGCAACGACTTCTCTAAGAGGCGTTTGTACAGTTTGATCCGTTTTATCGCACGTTCGTTGCAATTTGAAATGTAAGCCACAGGTCGTTAACATAGACGTGGTCACGTGGTCATATAACGCCAACCAGACAGTTACATGATACGGCCAGTTGGTAGATCAGAGCAAACGAGATGACTTCCTTGTTATTAGGAATGCCACACCACTTAAACAGGCATCTTGCTGTAAGCCAGGGCTAATAAAGAAAAAAACATTATTGTAGGACGTTACTCACCAACGTCGCTTCGCGAACGATAATCCTCGAGAATCTGTATCTTGTCCTCGAGGTCGCTGGTGACAAAGTTGAAGACACTACCCATCTCCTTGAATATCTTGCAGATCTCGCGAAACGCGCCCAGATACGAATCGAGAAGAATGTCGTTGTCCCTGCTCAGACATTTGATGAGGTCCTCGTTGACCGTCGCTAGCCGGAAACCTCCAGGATCCGAGGTGTCGCTGGCGGCTGTGTCTGCCCGTTGGGGAGCGCCATACGCCTTAAAAAGGCCGCAAGTTACCCCTGGGACGCTGTAAACACCTACTAGTGCAAGTAACAGGCCGGCGAGCGCAGCGTATCGGTGCATCAAGTTAATATGCGGGGACTTAAGCCGAAATAGCAGTTGTAGACAGTGCAATGTCTATCGAAGGATGTGCTTCTTCCCTCAGTGACGGCTTGTATTGGAGGTGCGTCGATTGATAGCGTTGAAAACCCGAGACGCGACTGTCCTTCAGTTCCAGTTAGCCACACAGCTCTGAAGAAATTCGGAATAGCAATTCGAGAAGTAGGAAAGATGGTTATGCGGTGAAATGCGCCGGCAATGGGTTGCCAGAGTGGCAGAGATTGTGCTCCCTGTCGGGGGGGAAAACGGACAAATGTTCCTCAAACGAACGAATGCTATCAGTCTGTGGAAACGATGAGATGCATGAGAAAGTTGAAGAACACGCGAACAACAGCGATGAACGTAGGAAGAGAACAGCAACAGAAAACGGACAGAACGCTCGTAGAGAATATCACATCGAACAAAGGGAGAGAATGTTCCTCTGTTCGACAGACGGTAAATGGCGATTTTCCAGAAGTTACGCCAAGCATAGACACCCTATCATTTCTCGCAGTCCCAAGCAGGACCTAGCGAGGTCCAAATGTGGTTTTCTACCACTGAACCTGGTAAATTGAGAATTGTTACAACTGATACAGCTCCACCGCGCACCCGGCAATCCCGTTCGAATAGACAGAGAAAGAAAGCTTAGAGGAACGGCACATGCACGCACATACACACACACACGCGCGCGCACACACACACACACACACAGACACACGATCGACCGCGGCGGCGTACACAGTAAGCGTGATGGTGCGGCTTCGTGAAGATGCAGCAGCGGCAGTGTCAGGCAAACACGTCGAGACAGATTGTTTCCAGCGTCGATAATCGTATCGAGTATGGTGAGAAGTGAGAGCAATTAGTTGCTGGCGTAGAATAGCGAGAAATGCTAGAAGAGACAGGGTTGTCGGTTTCGCCCCGTCTCTGCCGAGGGTCCGGCAGGCGGTGGCGGTGGCGCCGCCGTATTCGTCGTAGTATACTTACGCGGGGCGAGAGCGGCCCTCGTTGACAGCGGTCGATGTCGCTGATGTTTGCACGGTTTATTGGGCTTCTCTGGCGCCTGACACTGGTTGTAGGCTTTTGGCTCCTTGCAACTGTGGCGTCGGCGATGACAACGGCGGGTAGTGACGAAACGCGAAGCCGCCAATTCCTCGAACGGACAGTGCGAGCATCCAGAGGCACGGACGGCGTTTGGCAATCAGCTGTCTCACGGCTGTATTAACGCCTGAGCGTTCTAGCGCTAGATGCGGCCCCGCCAGCCTCTCACGGGACGGATCTGACTGGCGTACGCTGGATCAGAATATGTACACACACACACACACACACACACGGGACGGAGCCACGGATTGGCCCCCTCCCTCGACACTGGTCTAACGTCAGCTGTCGGTAGCAGGGAATCTACCGGCATTAGCAGAACCACAAGGAACTACAGCCGATGCACCTGCGCTCTGACAGAACGCATACACACGGTTATATATACACACACGCATGCATACGATAGTCACACACCGTACCCACATACCCGCATATATACAAAGAAACACACACACACACACACACTTAAATAGTCAGACGGCAGAGTGTCAGTACTTTAGAGTTTGTCATAGAGACGTCGGCAGGAATTGGGGAGCAGGAACGATCGATGTACAGTATCGACTTCAATAAATATGAACTGGCTGGCGCCAGTGTGGCAGCGTCGGCTGCGACCACATGGCAAAGCGCAACTTGGTCAAGTGACTGACGCCTGTGAGCCGAGATTTCGTACAAGCGTGCACAAAAAGCACGAGAGACGTCAGGTGGACGGGGAGAGTGATTCAGTGATCTCGAATAGTCGCCAGGTTGACGCCGGTCATTGAGTGTCTTGGCTACAAGCAGCTCTTCCGCGACCGCTTGAGGTGGCAATTCCGCATCAGTTTAGCTAAGGAAGTGTCACTTCGACCCAGATCGTAGCAGGAAAAAGAGGGGACGATGTCTTCACGCGGTGGGCGGTTAAGCAGCTGCACCGAACAGCACCGTGAGCTCCGAGAAGGCGACATCAGCCGACAAGTAAGCCACGTTGTGCCCTTGCCAGAAAGCCGCCTTCACCGCCACCAAACGAAGACGATCAATAATATCGAAGCGGCCGCTTTCCGGGGCTTTGCGGCCATCTGAACGCGATTCTTTCCTTTGCTCCTCCGTAGCCACTGTTTATTATAGTTCTCCTCGCCCGGTGACGTCTGCTCTAGAGAAAGGGCCATGGGTTGTCGTCACGATGGCGTTTGGCATAAAAGGCGCCACGAGACAAAGTCGTGGCACGATCAAATGAACACGATGGTGCGACAACATCTGGCAACCGGCGACGTTTGCAGTTCGAAACGACAGCCACCTACAGATGTTTGCTTAGGTGAGAGATAACATCTTCCCCCACCATCACCACCCAATGTTCCTCGTTGGGTGATAGGAGTAGGGCAAGGCGGGTGGGCCATACGAGAATTGAACAAAAAAGAGAGTTTCTCGGAGTGTAAAGAATAGCTATATCCTGACTCTTGTTTGACAAATAAGCG
>MNPL01002249.1:0-12127 GCA_002081605.1 Tropilaelaps mercedesae
ATATATATATATATATATATATATATATATATATAACAACATTTAGTTCTAAATTTACAATTATTTACAGATATGGCGCTTATCAAGATTTTATCTATAGTCTTAATTATTGCCCTTCTCGTTATAAGGCTATCCTTGTTTGCATATCGCAACATTACTTCGAAGTACTTGCATACAATTACAACACAGATACAATAACGCGAAAGGGGACATCTGACTTGCCCGTGGGACATCCTTGCTCTATATAAGCAATTCTGCCTCAACTTTAGATTAGAGAAGACGAAATGTTCACGGTGACGTAGAAATCTCACTCCACGAAATCGGCATTCTAATGCAAGTCTTTTAACTAATCGGTCTAGTTTTAATATTTTGTGCAATGTTTTTGTACTAATTTTCATCTTTCATGACCGAAAGATATCTCATATAAAATTCTCGCTCGAACCCCACACAGACAAAAAGAAATCAATTATCCCACTACGTCACAACAGCAGTAAAGACAAACCAATTCATTGATTATAAGATGACTGCTTGATGACTAATTTCTCATTTACTTCATAAAAATGAGTTTAGGCTAGTTCCGGTGTCTCAACAGAATTTGTCATCGCTCTACGAAGTGTTCTGATTTTTTAACTGAAACGTGGTTATTTAAGCTGGCACACCTTAAGTCATTGATAACACAGCGTTGAGGCCAATACGTGTATCCAGCGTAGGTACAGCTGCACACCTTAACAATAACATTACGGGTGCAATGACGCTTGAAGGTATCAGACTACTAAAGACTTAAACCTAATTCTCTTATCATCATATTTTGTATCAGTCTGTATGCGTCGAAGCCCAATTGTGACAACCAGATGCAAAACCCTACGCATGACCCAAAACGAAAAATTAAACTAAGTTTTTTCTATTCCTGAGCATTGTTCTCATAGATCGTGTTGGTATCGCGCAATGTGCATATGTATTAAAATACGCTTCAAGCGATATGCTCCCACGTAGTTATATTATCGCATGGTAATATTATAATTCGACGCGGACCGCAACGCTGCCCATAGTTCTAGGTTATCGCACCGGGGTACGAAACATGAAAAGTTTTCGCGAAAGGAGTTTCGTCTGTTACCTATCAAAGCGTGTCGTGACTTTTTTCCACATCACAGCTATCAATCCAATCTTACGTAAAATATAATTGACCTTGATGACATCTAATCGTCATTCATTCGTCTTTGTAGTAATGCATTGTATAGTCTGTCACGATAGTGAAATTTTCTGAAGAAGCTCCATAACGCTTTGGTAGTTCAACGTCTATTTCTCTGTTTTGCTTTCAGCCAATCGTCTCCAAATAGTATTGGTGTAGGCCTATTAATCTGTTATATTCACCATCTGCCTAGAAAAGGCACTAGAATATCCCAGTATTACGTAATGATGAGTATCACTTTGTTAGTTCAGACTTGTTACCGTTGAAGTCACCGATGACTTTCGGCAAGCGATGAAGGTTTCGTCATCGTAATCGGAATTATTTTTATTTTGTTTGTCCCACAGTTTTCTGTTAACTTATGGCAGGTTAGTCCATTTTTCTCTTGTGCCGGTGGGTGCCGAGATAAATTCAGCGCTGTTTCTCACCTTCACTTTGTTGTAGCTTATATACGACAACGCTAATTACAAAAGCACAGACGCTTCTATAATCTCGCGGTTCACTGCAGCACAGCGCCCCAGGCATAATGTGTAGTTGCTATGATTATATAAACAGCATGAGTCTACGGGGTAAGTATAGAATAGAATACGGATGCGGACAAAATTCTATGCATTTTGGATGAAATCGGAAGCCGGTAGCGTAAATATTATACTAACTCTATTCTTTATAATTATTTAAAACAGGACTTAACAGCAGAACGTGACGTTCGCTGTTAATTGTTGAATCGTTAATTCCTCAAGTCGTTACTCAGCATTTAAAAGCGTTGTCATGTGTGTCTATGTATTCACGATCACATGTCTTTGTTCAACGTTTTTATAACTTACACAATAAAATTAAAACAGAAAAGTAAAGTGAACATTAGAAAACATACATGATCAACCATTTTTGTAAATCTAGCTAATACCTTATGTGGTGATGTCAAACACTTTTCAACTTTCTTTTCTAAAAGTCGCTTTCAAATACATTTGCGCAAACATCAGACGTATGTGTGAGATGTCTACATTATTCAAATTTTTAAGCCAGGCTCGTTTTGCAATATGTTTATTAATTACCAACTGCACCATTGACATTTTGTTTTATTCTAGATTTTTTAATATGAATATAGCGAGTCAAGTGTCAACACCTCTCCCTCAGACCACAACATCTACATATCTCCGTTAATCGGCGTCTGATTGAATGACATCTCAACTTCACGAAATAACCATTTTACTCCTCTACCTCAGCGCTCGTTCACACGCATCGAATAGGCTTATGTATCTAATCGGTGGTTTTAATTGGGTTACTGCATCGCGGGCAAAGCTCCATAGTCAGAGATTTTTTCACGCACTGGTATAAAGAACGCTATATATTTATTCATTTCTATGTTTTTGCATCAATGATGTTTTACTGTCAACACGCTAGATAATGAAATGAATACTCGCCCTTGCCATATACTAGCTGTATACCAAATTCTGCGTAGAGGATGTGTTCTGGTCTATTTATTGATTGTAGCGCATGGAGATGGATGCCATTTCGAACGAGGCAGAAAATCTCCGTGATGGTAGTGAGATGCTGCCCAGTGATCAACGGACCGCCATATGACAGAATTTGTTTTTTCCACGAAATTTCGATTGAGCCCGTATACTCCCCAATCATATTCAGTCATCAAGCACTAATGTATGAAGGTATCGTCGAACCCGGTAGCTACACTCCGCAACGGTTACTTTAAGAATTTTCCTTATCCTGTAGAACGTTGGAAATAAGAATTCGAATATCATGAGAGTATTGTGGCATATTAAATCTATCAATTTACATCCACCGACAGTACCAAATGATACTGAGTGATAAATAGCACACCAGAACACTTATTAATCTTTTTCTGGATTCTTTTCTTTCCTTTTTCCCGTTATTTAACTAAATGTTGTATCCATCACAACATACGGGAGCAGAATATTATTCATTTTGCTGCTTGCGAAAAACGGCTAGAGTTTTGGTAGTAAACCGCGACAGCCGTTGGGGTTCGACCTCCGACCGCAATAATTCTGCGATGATTTACCGGTAAAAATCTAGCGAAAGAATTAGAACTGCTAACAGGCTTCCCGATGGGGTCTGTTTCTATGTCAGATGCCATCTTTATGGCTTACCAACAGTCAGACGATTGTAGCAACGGTGGTACGTGCATTTTCGATTCTGCAGTCTCCGCCGTATGGGGGGAGATCGGACAGAATCGGCAAGCGTGTGCCAACACCTAGAGCCATCTACGAAAAGTGTGTGATATTTTGAAAATTGCCGCTGACGTTGAAGCGTCGCTATTTGTATTATTAACTACTAGGGAGCGCGAATAACACCTTAAGTATTTAATTTGGTTTGATCAAATGTAAGAGTGTATTACTAGTCGTTCGATGGTTTGTCTGTTAACAAATTTGACAGTAGATCAAGCTGTTGCATTTGATGGCGCAGTTTCTTTCAAATTTAGCCACAATGATGTGTAGACGGACCCTATCGATATGTCGTCCATAGAATCTGATCGTAGAGTCACGATTTTCATCCGCATCAAAATTCATCCCCTGCTTCTGGTCGCCCTTCTCTCGGCTTCGGCGGAAGAAACAAATCAAAGGTGCTGCGGCAAAGGGGAAAAGCAGCAACGCCAAATTATGGAAAAAACAGACAGCGACAAAATGCAATGTGGTTGAAAGTGGCAGTCAAAGAAAATCGGAGAGAAATCAAACGGCGATCATAACAACGATAGTAACAAGGTATGACAATGCAACGGCACTCCAGGCTGTAAAAGGAAGCTGCTGTCGGAATCTCATTGAAACAAGAGAAATATCAACGGATTTCAATGCAAGCAACAATGCAATTTATGCATAACCTGCATGTTACGAAGAAATGTCAGGCTTTATTTTTTAGATAGTTTGTGTGTGTATATGTATATATATAGTACTGCTGATGGAGGTAATCGTTTGAAATGATTCAAGATACCTGATGCGGTCTACAAGAAATTTATGAGAGATTATTAAAACACAATCATTTTAGTTACCCGGCAAGAAGCGTCAACCTTTTAGTTTCATTGTGATTCAAAGCCTATTATAGTTCTCTTGTGACGGGTACAATAAATACCGTGTGACAAGGAATATAAGACTTGGTTCATGCTCGATATCTATACAATTCATTATTAGTAAACGTATTTTGTTTACGATCACCCCTTTTAGGCTAAAATTGCTCGTCGAAAACAAAAGATTAAAAAACATAAAGTGTGTTTTATTGTGTACGCTTTAGCGGTAATTAAATGTAAAAATCCATGGATTAAAAATCCGAGTAAATTCCGTGGATTAAATGTAAAAATCCATGGATTAAAAATCCGAGTAAATTCCGTGGATTAAATGTAAAAACACTTTAGTCTTTGATGGGAAATAAGGCAGCGTTTAGGTCGTTTTATTTACCCTTTAACAGTAATTATTTCAAGTAATCTTCTGTTGCCAGCTAAACCTTACAGCAGTTCGACCGGAACTCACCATGCGAGCTCTCGAAAGAACCCCTTGTTTTAATGGCCTTGAGTGTGTCAACCATAACCAATGTATTACTTCTCCTAATGGATGCAATTTAATTTCGACATTGCGTTTTTTTTTTTAAACTAACGTAATTAGAACCTTTGTTCCTCAAAAAATATTCATTATGTTCGCGTTTATAGCAAACGATGATTGTTTTAGTACTTCTCCTAATCGGTGCACTTTAGATCGCTATATATATATATATATATATATATAACACTTTGTAAGATTATGCAGCAGCACTCTTAGATACGCATTTCCTAGTCTTTTCACAAATGGCCATCCGTGGATTAGTGTAAAAACTGTCTATCTATATGCCGTATAGCCGTTTCTAGACCGGCAATGGAAGAACTTGACTCGGTAAAACAGTGTTTCCAAAGCTGCCGTACAACCCATTTGTAGAACTACATTGTTGACTACAAAGCAAAGCGCGCAAAATTTAAAATTTAGAAAACGCACTTGTCGGTAAATATTTACAGCATAAGCTTTTTGTCGCTAAAGACGAGAACTCAGATGCGAGGTAGAAGTTTGATTCTTGTCATGACGTAATACGTTACCTGCTCGAATACTGAGAAGTCGCATGTCAATATACCAAACTTCTTCAGGTATTGGTAGATTTTTCTAGTCAAATTTTTCATCAGCGAGTATGAGGATGATCAACATATGACAACATCATCTCGGGAATTGCTTTAAGTTAAATGGCCCCCTGAATCCACTCTTGATTTGTTATAGGTCCCTCTAGGTCCGTGCTCAGCCGAAATTATATTAGTCGGACACCGGTTACTTTGACGATCTATGTCAAGTAAACTGTGCAACGTAGACTTGGGGTTACAAGGCATCTATAAGCCTATATAGAGAAGATGCCATCGATAGAATTTAATTTTGGTAAGTACGACTTTTCTAGGCTCAATAGCCAGGCATAAAAATGTCAGCAGTTAATCCATGAACATAATCTCTTGAGATTTTACTTGCCCTGTGTTTATTCCAGCTCTCCCGTCTCTCTCTCTCTCTCTCCCTGACTTCAAGAGACCCTCTCATGCCTCGTTTATCCCCAACCTGGTCACCTTCTACCCTTTGAGCAGAAAAACGATCTATTCGAATCCCTAGCGACCACTCTAGTTCGCTACACCTCCACCGTCTTACCACCCCCTTTCAGCCTTTATGGTATCACCCTTTTTGCAGAGACAAGCACCTATACAGCTTTCTTCACCACTCAGCTTATTCTATGCCCTGCCGCTCTCGTTGCATGTCCACACGGGCTCAAGCCCATTGCTCCTCCAAATTCTGGGCGTTTCGGTACCCTTCTCTGGGAGCGCTATCTGCGCTCAAGCGCATCACCCGATTCGCGCAGGGATCTCTCTCTTCCAGCTACCGCTCGCATTCCTGACTAAACAAGAACATCGTCCCACTCACTTAGTGTGTTCACTAACGCACCAATGGGGCTTGTCTATACCCCCTCCCTACACTCCTCTCTCGCTGTCGAATTATAGAGCTCTGCAACGGTGACCACAAATCACATTGCAATTACTTGACTTGGCGCAGCTCCGACCCCTGGGGTGCACATGTCCCTTTGGGTTCTCCTTTAAGTCGCCTATTGCGATTTCTCTCTTGTTCCTTAGCTCTCTGGTGTGTTTCGTGGTCTTTCTTTCTCACTGATTCCACAGCAACTTGTTCGCCTGTGTATAGCGGACTTTGGCTGTCACTCGTCGATGTCCTTCTCCTACCTTAAGGTCGCGACTCCCCATTCACCCATCTGTGTTTTGTGTGAACAAGTTCGTTTAGCAGTATGAACTCGTACTTATGGTGTTTTCTGCTTGTAATGTGGGTTTATTCGAGGAAAAATGGCGAAAAGTTACATATGTCCTCTCTGAAGACACACTGTTTGTGAAATTAAGATGGAATACTCCAACATAGCATGCAAGAAGAAAACCTTCAGTTATTGTTTTTCAGAATGGTGCATGTGAGCGAATCGTTTTGAACTATTTCCATCGTTTTTTCCTACATTTTTCTGCGATTGAAATGGCTAGTCGAGCGATAGACCATTTTGACGAGAAAAATTAGTCATCACGCTGGATCACAATGATCATATTGACATAGTCATCAATTAACAAGAACGTTCTCCTGTTTTTTTAATTTTTTAGTTCCGCAAGTTAAATTTCCCAATTTTATGATTAGGAGTAGATAAGCGTGTTTCGAAGATGTACGAAACATGGTCTGCCACCCACAACGCGATATAATTGCGGCAGCTGTCAGAGCGGCGACCTTTTTCAAGAAAATCACTCTCCTGTTCTACAACAATACACTCTTTATCTTTCTCTCTCTCTATATATATATATAAAACGTATAATTATTTATTAGCACTAGTTGGTACGTTTTTGTACAGATGTTGCTCAGATGCAGGTCACAATAACGTGTACTGCCTCTCGCAATGCTCGAAATGACATATCGGCAAACTGTGAATTCGTTCATTCGGTTAGCTGTCGAAGATGTTTGTTTTAGACTGAAACCTTTTTCAGGCTTTTCGTGTGCAAAACACATCCGCACAGACGCTGACATTTTGTTGAGAAAGAGATAAAATGGTGGCAGACTTCTCTCTGTGTGCCATATGTATCCTTACCGATTTCTAGCCCTTCTGATCAGCAGAGCCGAACAAACTATTGTCACATGATATGGGACAGGTAGATAGGTAGTTAGTTAATCTGCTAGGCAATGTATGTATGTTGTGGATCGACTATCTAGGTGTATTGTTTATGCTATGCTCGGCTTCGCTCGTCACGGAGATCTTCCCCAGTAGACGCCCTACGACTTAAGCTACAGAGCGGCTTTTATGATTAGGTAGGACGCAGTGAAACTGCCCATAAAGCCATCGCGGTCTATTCCCGCTAACACCTTTTTAGACTCTGTCGTTAGCTTGACCTCCCTTCCTCTCCCTCTCTCTCTCTGTCCCCTTCCCTTTGAAAGTCTGCACTCGTTTCCCTATGACGCTCTTCTGTGTACATGTGTGAACTGCCATGCTCAAAGTGCGTGCGGAACAGGAAAAGTCCAAAGCGGGAGAATTTATGTTGGTGTTACGCCGACCTCGGCGACAACTAGGCGCGGACAAAGCTGGCTAGTAGATGTTATATTTGACGATGGGTATTAGCACTATGATTGGCGATCGGCAGAGAAGGCATGGGGAGACATGGCATAGGGGAAACGAGGTGCCATATTAATAGATTCGAGTGAGAGGGTGTATGGGTGGAGAATGAGGGGTTTGTACTCCATACATTGCCATGCCTGCTCGCCTGCCAGCTAAGCACCCACAACAGTAGCAGCCGCGGCAGCTGCGGCGGTGATCCGATGTTTCGGAGAGGCGGCCAACAACCTCATAAGACGAGCAGATTCGATTAAAGTATTGGATTTGCGGGTGTGGGCGTAGGTGAGATTTGTGAAGAGGGGTGCGCGAAGGAGCAAATACGATGACGGAGCATGAGGAAAAAAGGAGACAAGCCGAAGAAGTCGAAGTCGACGAAAAGCATCAGGAGCTAAACTTGGGGGTCCAAGCTGCGAAGTGCAGGAGGTGGCTAACAGCTGCAGCAGACCTGGGGGCCGCTTAGGACGCTGAGATCTTCCGGGTACCAGTATGGGGGCGTTGAAGTAGCGGTTCTAGTGCACTTAGGATATTGCCACTTATTGCTGTCTTGTAGTATTTTATCCTGCCCGCGCGTCTGCCATTGTATGGTCCGGCTCGCTATCCTTCATCTCGCGGTGGGGTCCGCGCACCCTTCATTGACCAAATGGAGATTCGACGGATATCGACCCTGCCGAGCGCGAATATGCGGAGCCGCTGTCTTGTCCGATGACGGTATTATGGACACAGAAGTCGGAGATGGTTGGACGATGCAGGATACAATATTAGAAAAATGGGGGATTTCAATAGGGGAGTGATCTTACCCGTAAGGCAACCCAAATCAAATGATGAGGCTAGCAGCACGTCCTGAAACGGCACAAATACGTCTTAGCAATAGGGGGGATTCTTTTCAGGGTAGCTATACCCATTGGAAGGATAGGTTGGTGGTGCAGTGTTACTAAAAGAAAAGCAGATTACCCGGATTTTAGATATTCAGTAGATTCTACTAGATATAGTTCTGTCAAGACACAAGTATTTAATTGCTAATCTAAATCAAACGGTGTATTTAGAAGGGCAGTATCGATTCCGATTAGAGTACAGTAAATGCAGCATACATTTTTCAAAGAGTCCTTTGTTACTGTTTGAATTATTAATGCAGCTACAAAAAACGGCCTGAGATTCGGTAAAATATCCGATTTGATGGAGCTATCGTGTAATTTTGCACGGCTAATATGAACATCGTTCTTCAGTAAAGAATTTATTTTCTGGAAACTTAATTAAGGATTCTCCTTTAACAGTCGTGGATTCTAATGCAACAATAGTGCCATTAACAACCATTAACAAAAAAAGATTTTTTTAAATATTAATAGAGTCGATACTATTATATTATTAGAATAGATATTAAAGGAATCGAATTTTGTGTTCTCATTGAGATAAAACGGAGAGCTTTCGCGTACCTGTGCTTGATCTACCACAATATCTTCACTGCTCGCAATATTGAGCTATAATGAATGACAACCTAAATTACGTCGATTCAATCAATTGAAGCGTTTATTCGTGAGTAGACGTTCTCTGTAGTCTGTTGCTGACGAGCAACGCATGCAAGCGCTCAATAACATTCCAATGTTAATTACAGTTTTAGTAACCATTAAAAGTCAGATTCGTCTTCAAAGCGTCGTAGTGAAACTATCTGACGGGCGCGTACAGCACCGCTGGAATTAATAAGTGACAATCCACTAGACAATGGTAGAGTAATGCCGAAGAACGTTAGCCGACACCGCCATTTTGCATCCAATTAATAAGTGATCTATAAATAATATTAGCGCAATAGACTGAGCATGCGCCGATAGCGTTGACTGCCGTAAATAATGACCTACGAGGAATCGTTTGATCTGTCACTTTGTCAGAGATTCCTACGTGGCTGTAAAGCGATACGCTTACTATACTGTAGCCGTTTGTATCCGTTAGATGCAATTAATTATTCAAAGACCCATTTATATGCCATTGCAGCCAGTATCAAATACTTAATTGATCAACTTCATAGAAGTGCACTTATACGATAATTCGTTTAGTTATAATTTTTTAATGCACTTTATAGTGTCGAAGGTGTGATTTATGATTAGGTTCATTTTGAATAGACAACAGTACTTGTTTTGAACAAATCGTCATCATATAGCTATGGTAAACTGAAAAGTCTAAGTAAAGCGAAACCTGCTCGATGTACTATGAAAAGAAACCGTTGTTTGGTGGAACAGACCAGATGTGTGGATCTCTTTGCCGATTAAATACCTTCTGTGCCTTGATCTGCTTACACTTACATGGTTGGTCTGCCCTTAAGCGGGGATTTGCTTTGCTGCTACTCAAGCAACTCAAACAGCCCTGCTTTAATATGGACCCTCTATTCACTGCAGACAGGATAATACTTGTGTCGCGAAGCATGTTCCATGCACAATCCAAGAAGCCTGGATCCATTTCCCGAAGATCGGAGCTCTCCAGGACAAGTCGGTTTTTCCCATCGACGAGGTAGTCAGGACGATGAAAGAATGTTGAAGACGCAATAGTGCTTTCAATTGGTGTAATTTAATGTAATCTAAGCTGCAGGACAACAACTCAGTAGAGCGATCTACTGCAACAACTTTAATTACGGAAACTCTAACCTATATCCTAGAGTAAAATCATGATGCTACGTAGCAAAAAGCATTTAAAATAGCGAATTATTGTTGTGATTACCGATTCCCTAGAAATGAAGATAGAACGGCTTACTTGCTATTTATATTGATTTTGCCTTCATGGTGCTTCTTCCTTTGTAGACCGTTGTGCAGAGCTAAATGAGCCTCACTGCTTGCCTGACCATGACACCGGTTTCGGTTATTCGGAAATATGCTGAAACCATCTGTACGCCTATGTAGGACGGAAGCAAACACATCAGATGATGATCACGGCGGAACAAACGCATGTGTTTTCATGCCCCGCTCGCTCTGTGCGAATCGTACCATACCGTCACTTCTGCCTAATTCTCTTGGATACGAAAGCTATTTCATGGCCAAGCATCGACCTCTTTCCCTTTGTCTCATCTTGCAGGTAACTATGCCATGGCTCGTAGATATCTTTCCGCAGTCGCTTCGTATAGGTAGGTGCATCGAGTATACGGATGAAAAAGGAGCGAAGCTCCGTGTTCGGTTGGAGCATATGGTCAAAATGTCCAGGCGCGTGTGTACCTATAAAGACGAAGAGAAACAAGCCGAATCAGGGAAGGAAAATTGGCTTCTGACACAAGACAAAGCGTATCGTGACCCCTTATATTGGCTAACAACAATGATGTATGAACCATGCTAGTTGTCTATGTTACCTGCGCCCGAGGCAAGCATAGCCGAATCAGCAGAGACACGAAGCATCCCCCATTGATCAAATTTGGCGCGTAAGGTCATTTTGTCCTGGAGGTTGATCGATACAATTGCTGTAAGCTTATCTGACAATGAATTGCATGTAGAACTGCTTGAGCTTCTCTGCGCATATTTTATGGAGAGGGGACTCAACGATAGTTCGAGATTTGACCACACTAATGGCGACTGACCCCCATTGAGGCTTCAGACTCTGTCACACAAGATGGCAACGAAGAAAGCGGCTGGCGGCACCTCAAAAACAATGAATATTAAGTGCCAGACCGCTGCGGACAGCGCGTATGTCTATTGTAATCTGCGCGCTATGTGGGCGCGCTATGTGGGGTACACATGGCTTGATATTTCGATGCCACTGCACACGCTCGCGGTGTGCACTACATTTAGGGCTCATACTATGCATGAGGCGAACGTATGAAGCCGACTATATGAGGGTAGGATGAGTGAGATGGCCTCATTTCTGACCGAGCTATGCGAAGGAGCTCCTCCGGGCAAGCAGGAGTATGTGGGCAATCATAGGGTGGTAGAATTGCTGTATGCTAATACGAATAATAGAAAGAAAACTTAGCCACTTAGAGAGGCAGGTGTAGCATGTTTCAGGTTAGTCGGCGTTTGTTTTGGACTTATATGCTTAACCCGTTGAACAAAAGGGTTGCAGCGACAATATATATATCTATTTCAACTGATGCTTGTAACTAAGGCTATCGATTACTAGCTACTTGAGACTGTGCACAAAAACCTGTGTGCGCAGACGAGAAAAATTATACTGAACTGAAATATCGTATTGTCCTTACTGTGATTATAAGTCATGTTTGTTAGTTTTGGTACTGCATCAGCTATTTTCAAGTTCTACATTACGTCAAACATTTAACTTGGAATTAGTTGAGTTGTCTATGGCGGTGAT
>MNPL01002249.1:12715-36951 GCA_002081605.1 Tropilaelaps mercedesae
TTTTAAGATATTAATAAATTTATCAGTATGCAGCCACTGCTTTGTAGAAAAAGCTTAGGGACATTCCGAAACCTCATACTTAAAAAAGTACATTTGTAGATAATTATATCGTGTGATCTAAAAATAATTTTAACGAGCACATTTCTGTGTATAAATAAGTGCTATCATTGCAAACGTGTATTTGAGCTAATTGTGTCTCTTCTTCTATTACGTCTATGAGAACAGCCGTGCTGTAAAAGAGGCCGATCCATTAATAAACCACATATGCATTGTATTGCTTGAAACAAAGCGTAATGGCAGGGGTACGCGGAAAAACCTTTGTTAGGTCTTGAAGGGATATAAAACAAGTAGAAAAAAAAAATATTATGTCATATAATCAAGAGTTAAATTATTACATGATAAGGGAATTTTGACAAAATATCCGCGGCCGTAAGCTGGCTCCGGATCAACCAAAAAATAAGGAAATGCCCTATGTAGATCAAGCCGCACTAGACTCATATTCTCCACCTCTCAGATTAAAAGTTGGACAGATCAGCACACCTTAATTTAGACAGCATCATTTACTCAGTTAGGCAACAGGGCTTAACGTAACTTGTATTCGTTGCTCAATAGAACAAGAGTGTTTGAAACGAGACCTGGTAGCCCAATTCATCCGTATAGCCTACCTTGATAATGTATTTAAGAAATAAACGCAAATCAAACAGACTCATGATACTCATCTTTTAGATTGTATGAAATTCATCATAAGTTTTTACCAACGCATAGACAGAGGCAGCACCATATAGCTTAGTCGAATGAAAAACAAAAAAAAAGCTGACAGACGATAGCATTTAGTAAGTCTAAAAAAGGTATTGCAACGTATGGTAATTTACTAAATTCTCCAAGCGTCACAAAAAAATCTTGGCTCATCTAGCATAATAACATTTTGTATAGGTGATGCGGCTTGATTCAGATTGGTGTACCTTAAATTAATTCATTTAGTTCATACGTGAAGTCAACTGTATATATACATATATATATATATAGAGAGAGAGAGAGTCAATCATGTCGACAACGGGCTACTAAGTCGGCACAAATTAGTTGACGAAAGCATGTTTCGTATTCGACATCCTAGGAACTACGTATCTCACAAAACCTTGATGTTATAGAGATAGTCATTGCTATCTATCGTCATTTCGACATGACAAATCCCATCACGCTTAGACTGAGGTGTTAAGTATACGGAAGCATCCATTAAAACACCGTTTGCTTCTGAAAGATGTTAATCGAAAGTTTTAAATACTTTGCCTTTTGCTTTCTTCTCATATAAACGCCAATTTATAGTCGCCTGAATTTTGTACATTTTCACCCGTTTCATGTTAATATGATTTCATTATTATCAAAACAACTTTTCCAATCGTGGAGATAGTTTGTCTAGATCATCCGAGGCTTAGTCGTCAATCCTAAGTGGACGTCTGCAACACTCATAGCGCTATTCGCCCAAACAACGATTGAGCAGCTGCCATTTTTACTCGAGTAACTATTTACGTGAGAAAACGTAAATCT
Organism: Tropilaelaps mercedesae; assembly: GCA_002081605.1. Taxonomy (NCBI): domain Eukaryota; kingdom Metazoa; phylum Arthropoda; class Arachnida; order Mesostigmata; family Laelapidae; genus Tropilaelaps; species Tropilaelaps mercedesae. The sequence goes on from MNPL01002249.1 coordinate 14,261, forward strand.
TGAACATAACTAAGATTATTTACAGCTAGTACCCTTCCGTTTTACGTGTTTCTGGGGCTTTTCGAGCACAAAATATTGGCCATCCATATCGACCCGATATTTAATGATCGGCACATGTCCCATATAGTCCAACATTTTCCAATCTGGCGACAGAAGTGCAGCATGAACATAACATTTTCTACGGCTGGTGGTATTCGTTTTCAGTCAATTTGAACGGCAAATCATTGCGCTACAAATTTCAGAATAAACATAGAATTTTGCAGTATCTAAACGTTGAAAGTATTTTATAACTATATAGAGAAAATAACAGCTCTATTTTTTAAATGATTTTCGCATTTTTGCTAGTCACTGTGTAACTGTCGATGGACCGCTGTGTAGGAGCTGGATTACAAACAAACCCAACTTATAATTACGCTGTAGGGTCGCATGCTATGCTTCGCACGTGTGTACTTCGAAAATGCAAAGTAAGCTGCTATAAAAATGGAACTTTGTAATTACACCGCTTAACTATCACTTCTGTTGTTAACTATCAATTCTGTTGGCGCGTCGTCTATTTTATATTATCTGTCTAGACGTTCCACTCGTAACCACCTAGTAAGTCAATAAGCTTTAAACCTACATTATGATGACATTATAAACATCGCTAATGACTATAACAGACTGCTCAGCCTTGAACTGGTCAGCTTAAACGCAGCATTTGCAGTGATACAGCGTAACCGAGCGATCTCAATGTGCCATGTGTATTAAACAGCCGTTGGGCAGCTCATTGCAAAACCGCACGGTTTGTGCAATGGAGAATGTTTACATCAGTGAATAATACCGCAATGATAATGAAATCTTTGTTTCAATCCAAGAGATCTGCTTCAGTTCTAACAGAGTACATTCGCACACCTGGCGATAATAATATGTTGAACACTTCATGATTTTCATTCTACGGGGGCAAAAGTCGTTTTACTGGTCCAGTAAATGTAGCATCATGCAAAAAAATAGAATAACCAATTCATCCTCCAAGCTAAGGAAATTGGAACAAAAAGCTAGGAAGATCTTACCGAGACTAACTGGTATAGGACTAAAAACGTTTAATGCAGTGTGGTGAAGGTCATAAATAAATAAGCACAATTTAGTATTCTCCCATAATAATTAGAACTTTTCAATTTTTCTCATTTTAATGGGATTTACCGGTATCTCCTACAGACAACTTCGTACCTTCTTAGTCAACGGCGGTTATAATGTAGAAAAAACTCAAAAAGAAATAGGCCATAGAAATGTTCCCCCATTTACCTGCCTTTTGCGCAATACCTATTTTGCTTACTTTTTATTTAATGTTCTTTAGTCTTTCTTGATGCAAATGGATATTTTCTACATGTATGAATATTATTTCTTCACTAGCAGCTCTGACTACTTTGGGAAAACCAGTGCACATTGGCAGGCAGAACCACCTGAAAAGACAAAAACGCTAGAGAAGACCTATGCTCTTCCCCTCACAGATCCGCTCGTTGAGGCTCCTGGATATCGGATCAGAATTTATTCCCGTCTAGTAGACGCCCACTGCTTGCTTTCCATGGTGCTCCTGCATACGCCGTCACCGTAAGCCGACCCTAAACCGCTCGAAGAGCAAGGGGCCCTGGGAAGGCCCCTGAGTGGATGGGAAAGATCGATCGAACACCTAGCCTAACGTTTCTTTGAGCTTTTCACAACAAATGCATTCATCCTACCGCGAAGCAATGCACCACCAAAGTTGAATTATGCGAAATCGCATATAGAAGAGGAGATGCTTGTAGACCAATTACACTGACACAGGATTAGATAACAAATTAGTAACCTATGCGTAAAACCTAAACTATGCGTAAACCGAAGCTAACCGAAGCTTCGTTACTGTCGCAAGCTGGTCAGTTACAGTTTGGAGCGGTTTGGAAGCACCTAATTGATTTCCAGCTGACTTGGACTTGTTAAGTGAGTTTGAGTGAAAATTTGGTATCTCAATACGCAGTTTTGTAGGGGTAAGAAGGGGGGGCCTCAAAGAATAGCATGGAAGCTGATTAATGTAGTGTGCAAAATGTGGTTAGCCTTGTTATTTATAAAGACTGAACTCCGCTAATCTATTCAAAAAATAGTTTATATAAAAATGAATATAGAGGAAAAAATAAACAAATAAGTACTAAGAAAAACCTAACTGTGCAGTCCTCCTTTAGAGGCCTCAAGAGGCTTATTTTTTGCAGTTCTCTTTATTAACAGACTACAGTTAGTCTTGAGCTCAGTTTAAGGCAGCGTATACAACTATCGGTGCAAATTAACACCTACTTTTAAATACGTGTTTGGTTATTCAACGGTAGTTTTGTATGAACGCGTGGGTAGTAGTCCTTTCTCATATATATAAATGCAAAGATGAAAAAATCTAGGGGCAACTATATAAAGTCAATAATGGCAAATCAAGGGGTGGTGTTGCCGTGACGACGGGGTCGTGTGCAGGTTCTTTCGGTATTGTAGGTCGTTGCGGTGCGGCTTCGCAGTGATAGCGCCAATCCGTGAAGCGAACGGGAGATACCCGACGCTGTTCCTTTCGTGTAGGGACTACGACAGACGAATGAGTCGCATATTTCGAGGAGATTTGAATATTGAGTAGATGACGGCGCAAACGCAGACAATGGTGACGGAGACTGGCGCTATCCGCATGTTGAACAGGCTCAACGAGCTTTCCTGATAGCACGGTTGAGTAGAACGAGTTTCACTTCTGTGGAAACACGTGTGCACATATATAAGTACAAAAAGAAAACTGTAATATAGCGTTTACTAAAAAATCTTTTTAGTGCATATATGTAATTCCTAACAGACAGGTTAGGAATATATTCATTGCATGTATTGTATTATTACGTCGAAATTTGATTACTAGCCTTCAACAAGAACTAAGGTAAATGTATATCGTATATATTAAAGGATCTTGCTTAGCATTCATTGCTCGACATTATTAGCGTGGCACTCCCTCGACGGATAGCAAAATAAACATGCTGAGTTATATCCACTCCCTTCCATATATCCCCTTAATGTTCATATACATCTTTAGCTTCTGTAGAGGCCGTTTTATACGCTGGTTAACTAATGTCAAACGTTCATGTCGAAGTTACTAAATTTGACATTGCAATACTCGACTACTCTCACTGAGATAATTTTTTACAGTCATCTAATGCCTCAGGTCTCTTATCTTGCTCCAATAGTATTTGAGGAAAAATATTACCTCGGTCTAGTTTAGAGTTGAATAAGTGTCTGTATTTAATTCCTAGTAACCACAACCTGGCATTTACAAAAGTCTATAAGAGCGTTGAGAAAAACAACTGTAGATAAAACTACAATATTTCTACTAGCTATCTCTAATGGAAAAGATAAGTTAAATGTACATTTGTAGAATCAATAGATAGAATCAAATAAAAGTAGTGGTATATTCGAATAAAGAATATTTAAAAACTAAATGTCGACGAGGCTTCTTCCGGAACATTCGCACCCTCTTGCTTCTTCTCTGTACAGACATAATCCGTCTCTACTTTACAGATGTTCTAAGCAGAAAACAGATGTTGGTAGTCGCCACTCGTTAATGTCATCGTTGTTCGCAGCGGGATATCATTCAAAGGGACTACTGTGAAACTGCAACGACACTGGGGAAAGCTATCGAGGAAAAGCGGTAGTTTCTCATACAGAGGCCATATACCACTTTGCCAAAGTCAGACTTGTCTTTGTACCTAGTCTGATCGAATGAGACACCACGCGTCCCTATTATAGAAAGAGTAACGCTAGCTTACCTCTGCCAGAAATAAATCAAGGAATCATGGAGCCGTTTCCAGGGAACGTGGCACAATCACTGGGTCACGATTTTAATTTGAGACGTTTATTGAATACATTTATTTGTAATTCATTTATGTTAGATGACGTTTGGATAATAATCCCGGCTCTCGCCAGCGCGATATATTAAGGCAAACTATGGGACCTAAAAGGCAGATATAAATGAAATTTTATGCAAAAGAACACGTTATCTAATTTTTACTTCGATGTCTATGTGAATGTTAATCTTGTTGCTATTGGGATGGCTGTGGTGGTGCTGACCGTAGTGATTGGAATAAATATTGTTACAACTGAGCGTCTCTAGATTGTATCAGACCGCTAAAACAAACTGTGTTTTTTTGCGGCAATTTGCCTCAGTATTAGAGCCATCTAAAGCATTCTCATGTCCACTGTATACGTTTCACAGAATTTATATAGCACGAATTTTCAATTTGCAAAGTTAGTGCAACAATCATCGTTCAGTGCCAACAATTAATGCGACTTATATGTTTAACCTTTTAAATTAGATGATAAGGAAACGTTGGTTGTGCTTAATCGGTCTCGACCTATCGGTCACAGGGTATACCTGTCTTAGAGGGGAACCTTGAAATTCTTGAGATTTCGAATCTGAGTAATGCAGGAGATACGCGTGGTATTGAGTCGCCACGGCAGGTTTTTTACTGAACGACGAACAATGGGTCGCACGGCAACCCCTGTACAATGTTATCTAACAAGGAGACATTCTATATGAGACCGCCAGTTCCCTTCGTAATCGCTTAAAAAGGCGCCAACTACCCTTGCCTAGCGACCAACACTGATCACCAGTAGTTTGCATTTTCCTTTATTCTCCTACTGCTTATCTTGTTTGGATTGCTATGGAGCTTGCAACTGAGGCAAATGAGCGGGCCGAAGCTAGCCCTACTTTTTTCGGGTGTCTAGTGCTTATTTACTTGTCCTTACCAGCAGCAATCCATGCGCTGAGCCGCCCAAGCGTATCCAAACGAAATAAAAGAGGGTGGAGAGAGGCGCCTTGCGGAGAAAAAGGCGTTTCTCGATCTGATGGTCTTGAGCAGCCGCCTGCGGCCGTGTTAAAATGCGACACCTTCGAGGAACAGAGGGATGTGTGTTTGCCCCTCGTAGCCTGACCCTGATTGGCTTGTGTTTAGCGAAGAGTGGCCCTACTGGAGGGCAAGTGTACTTTCTCTCGTGACCAAAGCAAGACAAGGGCACAGTAGAATAGAACGGAGAGGGCGAAGAGGATAGTCATGTGTAGATAACTGGCAGAAGAAAAGCCGACGACGGCTTGTCCCATTTTCGCGCCATCTCTTGCCGAAAAGCCTTCCCGAAAGAGGCTCTCGTTACCCGAAAAGCCGAATTTCTCACGGAAGACGCTTCGCCGTGCTCCGAATGCTTTGCCAAAAGGCGAACGCGGTCCAGCTCGGCTTGAGGATTTGGGGCAAGATTGATTGTAATGCTTGAAGAGCCTTTCTCCGATTGGTTCTCCATAGAGTCAAAGCAGGCACAGAAGCTATGCTTGTTTTGTCTGGAAGGTGACAGGCCCGGTGGTGCTTTCTTTCTGAGTTCTCTTTTCGATACCATTTTTTCCTATTTGGCTGTTCATTGGGGAAAAGAAGCGGAGGGGGCTACCCTTTGCTAAGCTGTAGACCATGCGCCGAGCAAAAAGAAGGTGGCAAGATTCTTCAGTGATCCAATCCCTTGGCTACTTCAGGTTGTGAAAATGCGAAAAACAGATAAATACGGGATTTGATCTTTCTACCTCTCCACCAGAACCAACTGCTACAAGATTACTATGATAATGAAAATGACTAGCGGCATAGTCTACGCAATATTAACCTTAGCGTATTCTGTGATATTTTGCTTAAATTAGAAACAATAGTGCACTGCAGGATTAATTTGTTTAACTAACTGTTGATGAAATTTTTGTGGATGATTCGAGTTGCCAGAGTTGTTTTGTGGAGAATTTTAATATTCGCTTTAGTTCCAATCAGATCGAGGAGAAACAGGGAGAAACTTTTTTGCGATGTGCGTCAAATATTTCCGTATAGATCGCTAAAGGAAAATATCTTTCGCACTGTTTTACCATTTTAGTTTAGCTAACATACCAACGATAGGGCTACTTATTTTCACGTATATTCTAGTAATTCTATTTTCGGCAGAGAAACTCGGATAAAGGCAAGTTGTTTACTCTTCCGTGCGTTTGATTTAACAAACGCTAGAAAACTAAATTTTAAAATAAGACTTGATGCTTAATTCAGTTGAACACCATCCGACAAGTGATAATTCTTCTAGTATCTGTATTGTTAACTTTGTTGGGTAAATTCGCACAAGTGTAAATTTAAATTTTAAAAATATAAAGAAGAACGCCGAGCTACGTACACTACAAGCGATTGCTATATGTTAGATACAGATAATCTGGAAATTGTATGACTATTTCTCGAATATCACATGAATTAGAAATTTTTATCGATAATCAACAGTCATATCCTTTAAACTTCAGAAGAGCCATCGCAGAAAGAACCGTGTCGCGCAATTTGTCATATATACGATACGCTGACCGCAAACGACATTACACCTGTAATGTTATTGTACTGGCTGGCCGAGTAAGGGTCACTGGCAATTCAACTTCCATTTGCTTACCTTATTTTGTACGTAAGTCGGCTCGAAGTCCTTCAAGAAACAACGTCTAGCTTGAAATACAAAATGATTCACAGCACCACTCGATGTTACCTGACATCATCGATGTATTTTGGTATTTTTGATATAGTTTGGCACCACCCGATGAAATTCACGTGGGGTAAATGATAAACGAAAAAGCCGTATCCTTCTTTACGATACATTTTGAGGTACGGCCATTATTTGAACACAAATTCCTAGAGATTCACTAACAGGCAGCTACCTTCAAGCTTGTTGGACACCCTGTGCATTGGGTCTAAATTTTTTTAATCCCACTGGTTGACTTCGGAGTCGCGCTCATAAAATATCCGCAAACAGACTCCTGAGGTGGCAAAAAGTACGTATTTTCTGTTCCTCTGCCCTGGTAGGCACAAGCCCCTCTACAATACTCCATTTCACCTCACAGAAGAGCGGTCGCTTCTTGAAGCATATCGGCGCCACCTCACGAAGTCGAGTAACCACCTCAACACTTGAAGTTCGCGCTCGTTTGACACTGGACGTCACTATCAGTGGATGCACCATGACCATCATCTATTGCGCGCTCACTTACTCTTGTCGAGCTGGGGGCTCCCAGAAGGACGTGGACCCCTACGCCGGTCCGGCCCAGCAATTGCGTTCTTGTCATTGCCTACCACCGCCTTTCTCCTATATGTTCCTATGAGTCTGCCTACCCGGCCAGGCTATCCTAGTCCAGTCGATAGCGACCAACGGCCGTTGTGCGGTATACTCTGTACTTGGTGGTTGTTCACCATACCCTATTCCTGCCCCAAAATATAGGACTGACACAGAACGAATCCAGGCTGTGGACGTTGCTGCTGACTTTACCGACAAGCACAAGCGATATTCCACGTCATTAAGCTCCGCCAACATCGCACCGCGTCGAAGATAAGCGAGAGAGCTGGCAAGTCCGCCAACGGAGCGGCCGCCGTCAGCAGCCTAGACAAGACGACCTGGGCCAGACCAGCCGCTTGTCGACAGCCGCCACCGATTTTGCCATCGAATTTTCTATATTTTAAAAGGCGCGCGATTTGGGCCGTTCATCCGCCATCAGTCGCTCGTTTTGTCTAGTGTTCCTGCGCGGCTCTTGGCGACTACCTCTCTTCGCCAGATCCTTCGGCCGATAGATCGTAGTCAACCATGATCCGTTCCTGAAGGTGTTCCTTTCCTTTTTGATCACGTTGCTCTCTCCGTCTCTTTCATCCATTTTCTTCACCCTGCTCGCCACTCAATTGATGACCTCACTGAGACTCTTCACGAGGCCTCGTGCGCTCCGCACTCTTCTATTGCAGCGGCGGTCACCGTCGCTTTGAGAATTTTTAGTCGATCTACTCTGCATTTGTGCATGCTTCTCACGTTTCATTTTTTTGTTCCTTTTATTTCGTCTACCACTACGGCTCTCCTTCTCTTCCCCTCTCGCCTTGTTCTTGCTCTTCTGTTTATCGTCATCTTTTGTCATTTTGACCGGCCTTAATGAGTTCACGTGCGGCGATGGCGCGCACCAGATAAAATTTAATCTTGAAAAAAAGAAAATAGTAGCTAGTGCCCGTACATTGAACCGCATACAGGTCTACGCGGGCAAAATAGACGCGACGCATAAGGGAAGAGCGTCAAAGCTGCTTCTCCTAACGACTCATCGCTATTTGGGTATCTTAGCCGGTCTTATGGGTATATCCATGTATCCAGTGTCAGCCATTAGGCTGTTAGACAACATAGCATTCGTTTGGTCGGCCGGTCGGTCGGAGGTGCGTGTCAACGGCGATAGATGTATCAACGGTCCCCATTCGTCCGCCCTCATATGAGCTAAGGGAACCAGATATGGCAGCGGGAGGCAGAGTACTTTACCTCACTGCGCATTTCGCCAGTAGAGAGCATCTTTTCCTTTTCTAAATGTTTCAATGAATTTCGTAACCGGCATAGGAGTATCTTGGGTTATTATTGCTCCTGCATGGTCTTAAGTTTGTCGTTTTATTATATTCCTAACTATGTATGCCGTTTTCTTTAAAAAAAAAACTATACCGAGACTTGTCCATATTCCAATTTTTTTATTTCGAATGTAATCCAGGAGGACCAGACGCTGGGATCAGATCGTTTGTGTATCATTCTGCTATGACACGAGACCCTGATGGAATGCGCGCTGAAGAAGATTCCATATGAAAGTTCCATATTCTAAATGAAACTAGATGTTCCGTCATACGTATTACTTTGTGGAGTTCTTATGGAGATGAAGTAGGCAAGATCAAGATAATTTCCTGAAGTAGTTTATTATCTCACTCCATCGCTTTAAGGTCGACCGGTCTCGACGTTGTTCGAAACAGGACGGTTGTGATCCCGCACCTTCATTACAACAAGCGACTCTTCTCTAAAATTTTCAAGCTCAAAATTATGATAATGAATCTTGAACGGTGTGATGTAGAACTTTCAGGTGCACAATAAAGTCAATGTCGCGGCCTGGGGTGTTTATATTGTAATATCGTACCTCGTGTTAATATCGTATCTTCCGATTCAAGATGGACTTTGCAATTCGACGTGAAGTAAAGTATACTAGTACTAGCCAGTGCATATAAACTAACGTCATAATCTCCATAATCGTCAGATGAGAGAACGAATATTAATTTGCAACGCGCCGATCTACCTAATTGTTTTCCGTTTCAATTTCGCTTCAATTCCGTAAGTTCGATTTAGTGAGTTCGACGAAACACACGTATATAATTAAAATTTTACTCCCATCCGAAGCACTCCAAAAAGTGCACTCCGCTGATAAGAAAACTCGCCACAAATACCAATTTTCAACCTGTGGGGTTCATCACGATGAAATGTATGCGATATTGTAGTGGATGCCCTTGTTTGTGGCTGAAGCGACAGCATTAATAGCTCCTCTTGGGCCGCATCAACAGCCAGGACAAAGGCCGTTGTGGAGTTTGGTTAAGACAATTTGTGGCAAATTCCTGCGGTGTATAGACAGCAACAGTAGTCGCCGGTTGGAGAGTATTTTTGGATCATTCTCAAAGACGAATCGAAAAAAGACGAATGGTCAATTTTTATCGAAGCACCACAGATCCTACATCACCCCGGTTGTGACCCCACATTATATATATATATATATGTATAGTGCCCGGCGTAGCATCTTCAACAATCTCATATGGATGGACCTGGTCTGCGGTGTATGAAACAGCAGTTGCTTTGGAAGCTCAGCTCAGTGGCTGTTCGCTCGTTTCGGTACCCATTTGAGAAGGGAGGCGGACGGAGGACTTCAGTGCACGATATCGCCCGGCTGTATTTACCAGTGATAGCAAGTTAGCCGCCGTCAGCAGGTCCTAAGAAAGCCACCGCGACTGCTTCGTTCGTTGATCGGATGGGTGCAGAAATCCTGTAGAAGATACCAATATAGGCATCGAAGCTTGTGACTGGCCGAGAACGTTTGAAAAAGTGAAATGATGTTTTTTATTTGCGGATTCCCTTCATCGTCATAAGGCGAGAGGCTCTTTGGGGGCTTGGTCGTCTTCGGAACCTTCGATAACGGCCCGCGCTCAATGTGTCTGAGCGCTAGCTGTCGTCAATGTGAGAAATGTACTCAAAAAGATTTTCCAAACCCGGCCTTCTCCTCCGTCTGACCGCCTTGGATCCCGCGCGTCTGAGGTTATGGATATGGTTGGTATTTGCGGGTGCTGAACAGTTTAGCAATGGGAAAAGCAATGGTATTGCGGCCCATTCGAGGACCTCTATGGCTGCTCTATCTGGTGGTTATCCGGACGAAACTGTTCGAAGATTGAAGTCAGCCCAGGGGCTGAAAGCCGGCACAAAACCGTAACGATTTGAGCTCCCTCGACAATCGAAGTGGTTAGCATGATTTCGACATATCGACAAGTATCGAGAAATCGGTCCACCTTGAGCCGCAAGATGCTAGAGAAAGAAACTGACTTGAAAAACAGAAAATGATCGATAAGATTTAGATAATGGCATAAAGCCTAAGGTGACTATTGTTAAATCATTTGCAGACGCGTGTCTGACAAATGTGTTGCAAGAAATGCAACACTTTGGGCGAAACACCTCTTCGAATACTTTCGCTTAATGGAAACGTGCGAAAGAGGTAATGTATACTGGTCCACAATGTAATTAACTTCAAATCAGTGGTATTGCTTCCATCAAACCTATTTTTCTCTGGCTTACGCGTTCAGAGTTCTTAATTTAAAAAGAAGCAAATATAGCTGAAAGTGTAGGCTTCCAGCCCATGCCTTCCATAGATCTCGAGAGACAGCTGTTAGTTAATCACAGTTTGAATTGAATTTAATTAAACATGGGTTTCCAACAAAGTCCGTTTCAAACAAGTTTGAAAATACTTGGAGTGTTAACGCATAATTTTGAACGCTGACCTAACCTATCTACTGGAAATTAGGAAGCGGGGTAATATATTAAGCGGGAAGAGGCAATTGCAAAATTACATCCGAAGAATATTTCTACAAAACGACGAGTGAACCAATATTATTGGTCTAAATAGTAACTTTCATTGATAGCTAGACCCCTCCTCCCTATTTTTACTAAATATACTATGTCCTAAGCCTAAAATGATCGCCGGCGTGCCTCAAAGAACTCAAAGACTAAAGTAATAGTCAAAGGCTGTCATATCTGGATAGTACGGAGATCATTATTTTTTGTAGACTGGGAAAACTGATGTGAGGTCGCGCGCTGTCTTTATAAAAAATAACTTTTTTATTCACGACTACAGACCTATTTTGTTGAAATGCCATTAAAACTATTTTCAGTTGTTGACAAGAGATATTCACCATCTTTCTGGAGTTTAATTGAACTCTCTTGAATTAATTGGTTAGCTGTATTCGTGAATGATATCCTGGTCAAAAGCATGGCAAAAGTCCAGTGAACTTTCTCAATCATTACTAATTTTTTTGCACTCGTATAAACTAACAGCCGAAAACTTCAATTGTCCATATCGACCAGCTATACCAAACGAATTATATAAAGATAATGATATAATTTTCCATTTTTTTAGAAGAATAACACTTAGGGGGCAAGCTAAAACTCTATTTGTCCGTATGGCGCCTCGGCGAAAGCGCGAACCTTTGAAAAATCATCAAAATTTTAAAATTACTCTCTTTCCTACCTAATAAGACCCGTCTTATTACAGTAAAACGTGCCAGGTATTCTCTGGATAAGTATCATCCTCGGCGTCAAAGTGAGTAGTACAGAGTCTAGTTTCCAAAGAATATATTGGCCAGCACAGCTAAATTAGGCTAAGGTGAAATATATTCTCTAGCAGTAACAACGATTTAGTAAAGATATGTAAACACAGTAAAGTGTAGAAACAAAATGTTATATATAAGTTATTAATAAATATTATATATAAAATATTAAATATTATTACAATTAGTTGTATAATAGTGACCTTACGCTTGTAATTTAGCTGATAAATTAAATCTAGTAAACCAAACCAATGAATAAATATTACCGAGTATGGATATGAATATACATATAGATTTAAAAGTATACCCAATTCAAATACTTTTGTATCTGTTGAAAAATATGACGATAAGCGCCGAAATATATATCCTTATTTTCACACCCAATCTAAATACCCCGGTCTTCACTAGCGGCTGTGTTACGTTTAAGCCAACAAATGTGCGGTTTCCTTAATACATCCGCCTCTCATTTTTTCTAGGAACCTCTGCTTGGCCTTCTTCGATATGAGGTGGCCTCTGTTGCAGCCAATAATCACGCGTCGCTTTCAGAAAATGCAACAAACCCGATCAAGCTCTATGACTTCGGCCCTGATTTCTCACCCATTCTGCCGCTGATTCGATTAGGTGCTGATCGGCTTGCCATGCTGCCCCTTTTATTCTCCCTGAACACAAAGTGCATTTGTATTAATATCCTCCACTACGAGTGGCCGCTTTTTGTCAAGGATGAACGCGTCTCGTTGCTTCCATTATTGATCGCCTGCTGTTCTTCGCAAGTGCAAGCACCCGTATTAGTAGCATGACAGGTCGACCGACTTGATACTCTGCCAGTATTTACTTAAATCGACAACGCACTTGGGCTCCCACATCTACCTCCGCTCCCGAACTGAAGAAGTGACCGAAACGACATTTGAAAGGCACGATGATTCTGAGAGACCCACAGAGCCCTGCATGTTTCCTTTTCGTCACGCGAAGGACCCCACTGTGGTCTAAACACCGATAAGCTAGCCTATGTCTTGTGACGCCAACCTGTCCGAGAGATTGAGCCCGCGCGCGCGTTGATTGAAGCGCCACTATCCGAAAAACGTTAGCTGCTGCGCATTACAGGTTCCTTCTCGATATTTCTCGCTATCTTATTCTCCCCATCATCGCTATGACCTGGTGTATTGTCATGAAGTGGTCGGCGATCATGTCCGCCCGTTGCCCTGATTGTGATTCTCTCTCACTTTTCTCCCCTTATTTCTTTTTGCTGCACACGAGGGGACATCCTGCATTGGCGAAAAGCGCGCGTCGCAGCCCACCAGCTAGCTTACTGATCGTCAATTGTAGTCGGTAACTTGCTCTGTGGCTAATGTGCTTAATGTGATTTGAGTGAGCAGGGAGACTTTGGCTTCTACCAAGTCCTTCTTTCGTAGAGCTTTCGTGTATTCTTGGCGGCGGTAGCCACAGTTTAGCTATACTTGATTACCTCCTCTTCGTCTACTTCTCCTCCTTCTGTGTAGGCTTTTCGTCCATACAAAGGTCCCTGATCCTAAACTCTCTATCCCTTCCTATCTCATTCCTTTCAACTGCTCTCTACCATTGCTAATTCTCCTTTCGGAGTTTCAAACGATTGTGATTGGTGTTACCGAACGGTGGCTTTTTTATGCATCTATGGTCGAGTGCCTTTTATATGGACATGCACACTCCACTTAGTCGAGTTTGTGCCGACTTTTTCCTTAGGAAAATTCCTGCTCTCTCGCGCGGCCTGCTTCCATCTTGTTGTGTTGTCGTCTGAGACGACCCGACCAGACTCAACAAATCCCGATGGTTATTCGATATCTTCAAATAACATTGATATTTCTATGTCTTTCGAACTTTTAACACCGCTTGGATTTTTTTTGGCTAAAATAGCTAGATTGCTTTTGTTACGTAATAGTGATGAATGTAGTAACGCAAATTAGTGTTTCATACATCGTCTTGAGTGGCGAGTGAACTGTTCCAACAAAGATAATAATGAAGCGAACTAAATTGTATAGGTTTTATGTCAACGCTTATAGAAACACATAATTTTCTTTGCGTACTCCATAGTCCATATTCCCTTTAAAAATTTCATATTTTCGCTCCGCGTGATTCTTGAAGATGTAGTCGTTATTAGCAACGAAGGCAATTGTTGCAGCTCATATTTCAATTCGTGATACTAGAAACTCGTCACAGCGATTTAAGACCTTTAAACGCTAATGAACTTAGTACCCCTAAGAAACTCGCTAGAAATTTGCTATTATTCGTTCATGTAGTCTGGCCTTCTGTGAACTACCACCACCTCTTCCGTGCAGTTTCTGTCCGTTTTCATGTTCCGTGTAGGAGAGTACGCGAATGCAAGGGACAAACCCGAAAAACGGGCCGAGTCCGACACACAGGGACACAGGGACAACATGTCCCTGTAGTGGTTCCACCGCTATAACTAATAGACCGTTTTAGTAAAGCTGATCGCCGTCTAGCATTTGTCGTATTAGTGGAAGGCTCGTGCTTATCCAAGTCGCTTCTCGCCAGTCTTGCGACACCTAAACCATATGGCCTCTTGTTACATCCAAGGATTGGGTGGGAACTGGTGATCCACGGGGAACTGGACTAGCAGAGGGCTACATCAGCCACCAGCCCCGCACCAGCAATAGTTGCATTATTTGGCCCGTAGCCACTGAGGATGACTTCGTCACTCTGGTTCGTTGGCTTTTACCATCTAAAGTACTCTTTCCTTGCACATCTCTACCGGCGCCGTCTGTCGCTATTTTGTAGCCGCCATCACCCGTATTTGTCGCTATGTGTATGGGGATATCCGTGGATAAAGCGCGCGTGCGAGAGAAATAGGGAAAGAGAGATGGAGAGACACGGGTCATGGTGGTGAAAGAGGCCGAGCGCGGTCCTAGTATCGCATTGACAATCGCGGCGATGCACGGTGCACGCAGGAACATAGGTAAGCAGAACGCTGCCAGAAGCATATGAGTACTAGGGGAAGCGGTCGTTCAGTTGACCGCAAGAACAAACCGACAGGAAGAAAGAAAACTTAGATGTCGGAGCTACTGCGGCAGCGAAGGAACCAGCGGCAGTGATTGTCGTAGTTGTACTGATGGATAGATGGGGTAGGGGGAAAACCGAGCGACAAATGCACTTACATCGATATTATGGACATTGTGATGTTCCAAGGGCGACCAGTCTGGTACACAGGAAGAGTGTTCTAGCGGTGACATTGATAATGACACCTAGAATGCCGTGTGTATAGACGATGTTATGAAAGGTCAATATTATGGCCATTCGTGTACATGATAACGAAGTTGCAGTTATATGAACTTGAAGTTTCTACATTAAGATATATATATATATATATATATATATATATATATGCAGTAACGAGAGATTAAAATGCGTCTTTAGCTTTTTGGGGCCAAAGGAATAATCCGTATGACGTTGGGTAGTGGATACTTGTTCATTCTACGTATTATAATCGGAAAAATTAGTTCCGAACAATAGATAACATTTGTAACTCTTTGTTATCGTAGTTTATGCAGATAAGTGCAGATAATAGGCTCGCAATAATGCAAAAGCAGGTCCCTGCTGGAAACAGAGAAATTTCCAATAAAGTTATTTATCTAGGTTAACATACCGAAATGTTTTCTAAGATATACCCGACACCTGCCGAGATTCGTACACAACACTTCTGACCTGCTCTGCTAATGCCACCTGCTTCCCCAGTACATTTCGGGTTGATGACGTCAACTCGTCATCTTTATGAAGTGGCCAATAGGCGTAGCGTCATGACGGTATTTCCGTCCATCGTATACAAAAAATATGAATATAATGTCTGTGTAACACTTTTGCAGGTTTGCAGATGACCTTTCGCAGGTTTTCTAAAGGCAGGAATGATCTAGGCTTTTTCCGTTACTCTAGAGTTTACGTTGTTGACAAGCGTGGTAATAAGGTTGACCTAAACCATATCGGGCCTGTCCTACTCAGCTCTACGCATGTAAATCCTGGAAGAGCAGCTGGGCAAGAGAATCAATATAGGTACTAATCCGCCGTTGCAGAGAGCGGTCGATTAACGATAACACTGTGTATCATTAACAGATCACTCAACTGTGAGTACATCAATTTCAAATCAAATCTTCGGCATCAACCAACAACAACACATTAGAAGCCTCTAGAGATTTTGTCGCAACACGGTATCGGATAGGAAAAAAGCAAGCTTAGTAAGAGCCTTTCTCAAAGGTAAAGTGTTTAGAATCAAAGTGAATGATTGCTTCTCGTCGACTACTACGTCAGGCTGTTCGCGTGCAACAATTCTTGGACAGCTCCCGTATATATTATAGACTAACTTTTTTAAATATATTATGCTACAGGCCGTGCAAGTGAAAATCCTTGACAACGACGAAAAATTGACATATTTGTTGATAATGTTGTGAACATGAGCACGCTTCAATTTCAGACCTCTTCATAACTCAAAGAATCTATCTTAGGAAGAGTCAAGCGTTAAGTTTACGGTTAATGACTTGTTACAACAAACCTACTAATGTATTATTAAGTGGATAATTCATTCCTTCATTCATTACTTTTTTCGAGTAGAAAAAACGAACGGAGTAATGTGCTTATCTATTTTAAGAGATCCTAAGCTACACGTAAAGCTAGCGAAACTCATATACACACATAAAGCAAAACACGCATATACACACAATATGTACTGCCGGTGACTTTAGACGTCTTTTCGCTAGAAATTTCGGCTTGCATCATAATAAGAACCCGACCAATAAAATGCACAGGAAGTTTTTGACACATGTTGTTTATCGCTGTAATGCTAGAATTAATTAAATACGTTGTGAAAACCTTGGGCACTGTTGATAATCCGTGTTCAAAATTAATTTTTAACGTTTAGAATACGCAGATAATCCCTTTAAATTTACCACAATTAATACGTAGGGTAAACACCCAGGCAAAAGTAATGGTAATAAAAGCAAATGTTAACAAAATGATTTTGTGTGGCGTAGCACTCATAGCGAAAAGCACACACAACAGAATGTTTAACAATTACTGCCACCTGGCTAAACTCACGGTTTGTTACCTGAATAAGGATCCCCCCTTCCACTTCTTGCCGAAGAGTGCAAATAAAGAATAGCCTCTTTACTGTAGCCAATGAAACTATTACTATTATTTATTGAACTACTAAGATTATTATTACTATTACTAATTATTTGTAGTTATAGTAGGTGGAGTCGCGAAACTAAAATTAACGTTTGTTCCACAAATTAACTATGCATTGGTCGCAACAAAATTTCTTTGCAGACATTAACCAATTTCAATCTACTTTATTGAATATTATTTAAACTACTTCTATAACGATTAGTATCACCAATAATTAAATTTATTTATGAACTGTGCCTAACCTTTAATAAGGTTTCGACGTACAACTTAATCAAAGTTCTGTAACCGTAGCACAACAATATTATTCAAGACTTACAAGGGCGTCTCAATCGGGAATAATTCAGTGTGCTTTAATATTTAACGGCGTCATTTACCAATATCTCGAACAATGTCCATTTTCCCACGCCGCGGTAGACTTTCCTGCCGATCAAAAGGTGGCCCACAAACATTTTGAGCTTCTGTCTCTCACCAGCCTTGTGAGACTATTCGATCCCTAGGGAAAGTTCGATGTTTGACTAGCTGAGATAACAGGTGGCTGAAGGTAACCTCGAGGGGGCGGAGGAGGGTAAACACCCTCCTGCGATGGTGGTGAAGAGTTCGTTACTGAGAGGCTTGTCGAGTGTGGTGTTGAGTCAGTGCAAATGATTAGTGTAAGGGAGAAACTAACTTTCCTAATCGATGCCATGGTTATTCGGTGGCACTGCTGTGACAACGGCCCCCTTCTGTCCTTATCGTCGGAAGGTTTAAAAGGGCTTTTCGTGTAGTGGAACCGTGGCCGATACGGCAACGACATCGCAGGTGGGGGGACCTGATGATTTGCCCGGGTGGACCGAGATCGCCGCTGATGAAGCGCGGAAGACCTGACAAACTTTGACTGGCAACGGGTACTCTGATGGCTCGACGTACCCATCGTGCGATGGGGAAGTGGGATATATTCGGAATGAGGTAATTAATGGTAAGACTCGTATCAGGAACCTCAGTTGTCAGACACATCGAGGGCTTCAGGGGTCAATTCGGGTGACATCAGCTAACGAACAAGATTTCGCTTCAAGGCGGCACTAAGTGTGTCCTGCTACAAGCGACGTGATTGATTGAAACGTTCGTGTCATTCGTGTTTTGCGTAAGGCGTAATCGGTTTCAGGTCCTCTCCGATAGGCTTAAACATACGCGCTTCATACATTTCTTATGTGCAGCTCAATCGTAAATGTAGTTTACTTTATTTCAGCGTATTATTGCCAAATTGCGACTTACGGTATTGAAGATTAGCTCTGTACGCTCTGCATAAATCTGGTTGAAATTATCCCACTGGAGATACGTTGGGCTAACAAACGACGCCGCGTAGGTACTTCCGTTACGACTGGCGACATTGACTCAAGTGCTAATGTCTACTCTGGTTAGCTGTATTATCTTTTAATTCAATTCGAACTCTTTATTATTGAGCCAAAGAAGTTCACTGGTATGTATTAGAACCTTAATCGTAATTTAAATTGTGGTAAAAGAATAAAATTGGTTTTCTTAATAAACGACTTGCTGATATTGCATGTAAATCGTGGGTTTTTGCTGGGTAGAACGTTTTCGATTTAAAATCATTCCACGTAAGAACAATCCCTTGCAGAATCAATTATAAGTAAGGTATATAATATAGCTTGCGTGAGTTATGGAACGTTTTAAGCACTTCTTAATTTTTATTAATCAATGGGATGCATAAAAGGAAATTTCATATCTACTTTTTGGAATTACTGAAAAAGTGCCGAATCATGTTAAGACCTGTTCTTCTAGCGTATTTGATGTGTAAGACGGAACAATATTCGAAAAAGCAACAAAATGTTCTTTTTGGACATATTAGACTATATACGGATGACTCTGAACTTGTCAGGTATTTTCCATATGCAAATTAGGCTTTTTTGCAATAATATTTTCCCACAAGGAAATCAAAAAGACATAAAGCATTTTGAGGTCAAAGACAACTGATGGTTCTCTGTGTTTATCGATCGAGGAACGAAGCAAGTATCAGTACTAATTCTTTCAATTGGTCAATCAAAAGCAATGTATTGTAGTCTGACTTATTGTTATTGTGATATAGCTATGGAACGGATTATAAAATAAAATACGGTAAATAACGAGGTACCCTTTTATGTTTTTAAGCACGCCAACGGAGCAATCAACATAGCAAAGAATCAAACCAGCCGAGTATGATTTACTGACACTTTTAGAAGCGTGAGTGCAGGTGCTCAGTCTGTTACTATTCTGAACGACCAAAGCGAGAAACAAACGAAAAGTGTATTGAAAAGAATATCTAGTACCATACGTTTCCCTAGGGTTTTCGGGCAACACTTGTTTGAATCCGCGTTTTTATTTTGTGAATGGGGTTAACCAAAGTATTGTATTTTAATCGAAAGCCTGGGTACCCTACTATTTAATTTATATAGCTAAAAATCCTGCAAAAACAGCCATTTCTTTGACAAATGTCTGCTTGACATTTGCAAAGTGGAATCAAATTTTTAATTCCATTCCCATCAAGACGCCAAGAAAATAGATTGTAAGAGGGGAACAGTTAGCCTGTGATGAATACTTAAATAACGTGTAGAATGAATCTGTTATGCATCTGTTTACTTGCTCTTCTGAAATTCGAAACAGTCGCTATATAGGAAAGAGAGCATGCGGCATTTCTTGCCAATTCAGTTGAAATGAGTTGTATATTTCTCTTGGCCTATTTTTGCTATGTCGTATGTCACAACCCTCCGGGTTTGCTCATATCAGTAAGGTCTGTCAGAGATTTAAAAACGTTGAATCAACAGCGTTTAATGAAAGACGGACTTAACCTCCCACATCATCCTCAGTCTTTCGCTGTAATCATAATGTCGTCGTTTTCGTAAAGTTTGACCACCTAAGCTTATCACCTGTCAATCTTGCACTGCCAAGAGAGCTGGTCCTTAACTTTTTCCTAGTTGCCTTGAGGATGTGGGCAGAGTGCGGCAGGAAGCTGTTTGAAGGATATTGTGAATAAGCATATCTTTGTTTTTGTTTTTTCGTAAAAACGAATAGCAAGCAGAAGCTTTAAGGCCACACTGTCATCACTCACTGGAAAAAATAAACAACGCAACCGTGATGTATTTAGTTTTCAGAAAATTAATTTCAGTTGACATTCTGAAAATACAAATGGTGAATCGAAAATGTCAATCGTTCAAGACCACAGCTCTGGCGCCAGAAAGATTTTTTCATGGTAAACTAGTTTTGTATAAGATTCGCGAAAACATTTTCCGGTTCTAACAGGGATCCCAGGTTGTTGGAAGCGAGTTAGCATGCGATAGAACCACTACGAACGTATCCATTTACCATTCATAACCAATAGCCAAAACAAAACGCCAAAGGTACAAACTGACTCGTAAAATCCCCCCGCAGGCAAGCAACTCGTATCTCTCGTATCTCTTCTTATATCTTAAATAATTGGCCAATGCGACATTTTGTACATTGAATTCCTTTTCTTCTCCAGCCCCTGCTTTAGCCAAAAGTCTAGAGCGCCTTAAATAACTAAAAGTAGCCTACTAGAGGTACGTGGACAATAACATCTGGATTCTTCGAACCACAATTGTAATAACGTGAGCAGCTTTGCCTTCATGAGACTTACGAACTTAGGCACTGCGAAGGTACGACCCCAAGGCTCCAAACCTTCTTTTTAGCACAAACACGGAAGCCGTGAATAAGGCCTTCCAGACACCTTGAACCGCTTGACAAAGAACTGTGACAGCTTTTAGAATACTGACTCTTCCTCGAAATGGTTTCCGGACACTCAGATCGATTTGAGTTTCTCCTTTAGGATATCTAAAACTCAATGCCTTAATGAAGATGGGCTGTTATCGCTTACGCGGCTTAGACGAGCCCAACAGAGTTCAAATGATCGCCCAAAATTGACGTCTTCGCTCTTCTGCCGCAGGTCGAGCTCCTATCTGTACCTCCACTCCATGCTGTGAAACGCCAGATGGAAATAATATCCGTAACAGTGAGGGTGCAGGTAAAAGACCATTCCAATAATTCCTAATGAGATTCGCAACAAAGAACGCGTCGACGAAGGAAAACGCATAAAAGCGGCCCCGTTCACGGAAACGCAGAGCAACAACTGACCGTCGCGTTACGTTAAGACAAAACCACGCAGTCGTATCAATTCGAATCAAATGGGCTATTAATGTTTACCACTTTTCCTCAAACTTCCTTTTCTCAAATAAATGTTTTTGTCGTCCAAATACGTTGACCGCCATAGAGATGCCTGTTTCCCGCCAAGAGTCTTCATTATATCTATAATCCCTTCGCTGTCATTGAGTACGCACCGCTTCCTACATCATAATCTCCTTGCTTTTTCATCTGCAGCCGTTTTTCCTCAAGTCTTTTCTCTGGTGGCCTTTGCCTGTTGAGATTCTTGCGTGTATTACATTACCATCACCACGTATCGTTCACAATGTCTCCTCACTGCTTTTCTTCCTGAACTGTAATCGTTGGACATCTCGTTTTAGCAGCCTCTTTGCCCTTTCTCCCTACCCTGACACCTGAAGGGTGGTATTCCTGTGAGGCTTTTGCGTCCTGTCGTTTGGTCTTGAGTTCGTATTCGCAGATTTTGCCTCCGCGCCTGCCTCATCTCCCTCCCTCTGTTTCTTCGAAGTATACGAGCCCTATGTATGTGGCTGCGTTACCTCCAATGCGCGTGCTCGCAAAGGAAAGCCTTCGTGTGAAATTGGAGTGTTCGAGAGAGGTGGGGATTGTCTTTGGCGGTAGTGGGGAGAAAGGGACTAGAAGCTGAGTGCGTCTCCTGAGTACCTCCTTACTGTCGTTCCAGGTTTACCGCCACCAAGCGGGACAACTGTTTGTGGCAGAGTCGTGTTGTTATATGTCTCTGTGTGTGTGTGCTGTCTGGATGCCTACGCGTGTGCGGCTGTGTATCTACCCCATCGACTGCAGAGACCTTTAGCACTCATTCTGCTCTGTCGTCCCGGCACCCGTCGAGGATTCCTGCACCTGTGCTGCCTCCCGGAGGAGGAGCTACAGGAACCCCGCCCATCTCTTCACCAACGGCCAATGGAAACCCAGGCTAGTGGAGTCAGTCTGTGGTGTTCGGCCTATCTGCACTCCGACTGTACTCGAGCCAGTTGGCTCGCAGGCAGACAGTTACCAGTCGCCAGTTGCTTCTGTCCCTCGTCTGTTCTCGTGAACGGGAGAAGTAAGCAGGCCTCGCGATCAGCCTTGTCCCATCGTCGTGGCCGTGACGGTCGTGGTCCTCCTTCTCGATGGCTGTCTCATCGGGCTTTCCTCCACCGCCTTGGCTGTTCTGACTCGATGTTGGTTGGGTCCTACTCAGGGCCTGCTTAGCGCACAGTAGTGCACGTCGCTCACCACAACGGTGCTACTAGGACGACAGACCTCATGAACACAGACTGCAGTTATACAAGACAACGCCAAACATTACGAGGAAAGCTTGTCTCGTTGTTTTTTCCGTCGACAAAACAACTTAAACCGACCCGTCTCTCTGTTATAAGATGGGCTTCTGTCACGGTGGGCAGGCGACGAGGTGAATAAAATTTATTTGCGGTTCTTGTACGAACTAACAAACTTTGACAGTCAGACTAATTGGTGAAAACAACTACGGTGTGTGTTGTTGTGTGATTGAATTATGATGTTGCTCGACTAGAGCAAATCAAGGTCTCTTCTAGTGTGTGACAGCTTGTCGCGAAAAAAATTTGTTAAACAACTGCAAGGTGCGTATGGGCTGACAAACAAAAAATACAAGTAAAAACTATAGTTTTGTGGTATATATATATATATAGATATATATATATATAT
>MNPL01002251.1:0-28753 GCA_002081605.1 Tropilaelaps mercedesae
TATATATATATATATTTATGTATATATATATATATATATATATACATACAAATATATATATATATATATATACATATACGTAAAACCTGACAAGAAGAAGGCATTTCGTAAAATCACAAACAAGTAGGACCTTTTACCAAACTTTCTAGCTCTGAAAATTTCTAAGTTGCCTAAGAAAGTAAGATGATACTACTATAATTATTATAATGGTTCTGAGCGGCCATAATGTCTATTTGCGGATGAAAATAGCTGTTAAAACAGCTGATGCAACAATGTGACAGTCTTCTTGTAAATCTCAACCGCCATTTGGGGCGATCGTGTTTACCACTTGCAGTTCAATAACAAATAAGGATATTAGCTATATTTATGCGAGTAAAACTTATTTGTTCATATGCACTTCTTCGCCAAAAAACGGGCTACTCCTTTAAGGTTTTTCTTCTTCCTGTCAGACTATACAACGATCAAGAAACTTATATCTATAAATTGAACAAAAGCGGAAACGCAATCGAAATTATCGACCAAAATCCATCTTTCTGCTTTCCCTGCTCGTCGTTTTTCGCTATGTTATTTCCTGGTTCATTACAGCAGACGCCAAAATTGCCTTGGGGGACTAACCGGTAAGTGTTCTTACTTGAAGTTACGAGCGATGGATAAAATGAGGTTTTAAAATGTATTCAAAATGATTCTGTTAGAAAAAATGCGAGGGGTAAAATTATTAGACTTCGTACGCAGTTTCGTGTTTGTAGCAGTAAAACAATAACAAATTCACATATGACGTCGAATATTTGTTCACCTGGCATGGGTCTTGCCAATTAAAAATGTCTTAAACTTAGTTGTACACTTGGTGCCAACTAAAGTTGAAAACTGACTGTTTGTCAAGGTTTGTCCCAAATAAGCTCTTATGTTTGTATTTCCCAAAAAACTGCAAGGTAGCATCTCCTTAACCGCCTGGTGGTGTCATTATTCGACAAATCGTTATCGCTGTGTCGTCGCCGTCGTTGATAGTTAAATGTGAATAAAATAGTCGATGTTATCAGGGACCCTCACCGGTGATCCCTGGTATATTTTTTCGCACATATATTTTATTTTTAGCTTTATTTTTTGTTCATAACGTGCATCGCGAAGGTCTTCGTGGCGATTCGATAGACTGATACACAGACACACAGATTCATAGGCATTCACACGGCTCTGTAGCCACAGCATGTGGCAGTAGTTGCATCTGCGTGTGACGATTCAGTTTTATCTGTTTTGTCGCTGCGAAGATAGATTTCTATGTGGCCTTCTTTTTTCGCCGCTGAGCCCCGGTTGAAAAAGAATAAGAAATAATAATAAAAACAAAAGCCGAACGTGCAGAGCTTCACGTAGCGTTAGCACCGGTAACAGCATCAGCAAGTTACAATACCTATAATAATCATAATCAGTATTATTATCATCATGATCAAAGTGTCGACTTCGATGAGCACTTGTGGCCGTCAGCGAGTTAAGGTTGAAGCCATCACGTCTACAGACGCAACTGGGCTAACGTCCATCTGCTATAGTGCGGAGAAGGACAGGAGGGGGCAATCGTAACTGCTAGAACTGCTTTGTAACGAAGTAATTTTGCAGAAAGCTCTAGCTTTAACGAGAACAACAATATCGCAAAAGTCGTTGTCTTCCCTTTCGTCCCTGTCTTGGCTGCCATCACTTCTGTGTCGACCAATTGTTCTTTTCGGGTGTAAATTGGTAGTACTAAAATGGTGAGAACATAAAGATGTACAAGAATGACCCCGGTTTAGTCGCGAATCCATTGCCTGCTTCTGTTAATATGAGCGAAGGGAGAGAGCGAGGGAGACTATAGATAGAAAAATTATGATAAGGATGATAAGCAAACGGCATACTGCAGAAGTTAAGCATTATGAGACGGAGGAGACGGTGATTTTAATTTTTAGATAGCTGCGCCAAGTCGTATTTTATGCTTTCTTAGGCAAAAAATACGTTACGGGAACAGCCCTCTATTTGAAACAGCCTTATCACCTAATCGAACCATAGCAGGATTATTGTACGTCAAGTTTCTCATTGTAAAGTGGATGCTACTCTGTTTAGGATCGCTACAAGTACCGATCCATAGCTACTGCCAGTGATTAATAACGAGAGGTATTACAGACTAGTGGAATTTTTTAATTACGAGTTAAATTTCGTAATCCTGTTTAAACTAAACTACGCTATTGTGCAAGTATAAGAATTACACAACCGCGTGATGCGTAGCGTATATCTATCTACTAAGCGCTGCTCTTCTTGCAGAATAGACGAATCATGCAAGGTTTATTAAATTTTTAATTAAACCGGCCGATTAATTTGATTTTATTGCCATTGAATTCAGAATGTGAATTACGACAATGCACTCTTTACAAAATAAAGCGTACTGATTTTTTTAAATTTTACATTTTAAATTTCTATTTGCTGATTCGATCAAAAACAAGGACAAGTACTTGATCCAATTTGCTCAGATCCATGCAAGCGCATCAAAAGAATCCGACGAAGTAAAAATTATCACGCTAGTAAGACTATTATTACTTGACTGAGTCGATTCAGTTAATGCTCACACACACACAGTTACGTCGCGTGAGAACGCCCCAATGGTTGTCTCGACTGCAAATGATTATTGGTCGATTGTCGCTGCTAATTCTAGTACATCCTTAATTGGGTTTGAGTTTGAAACTGGTGGGGGTCAACGGCTGTTAGAAGCAACGCAACTAATGTAGTCGGTCGATAACAATTATTAATACACGGTTGTGCGAATTCAACATATAGTTATCAGAAAAGTATAAGCATGACATACGAGTTCTTTAGATAATAAATTTCTCAAGCAATTGCAAGTTGTCCTAAGACTTCGCATGATATGTCCACATTAAATCGGTAACACAAAATTACCACATTAGCCCACTATATCCATCTTCGACCAAGTCGCTATATTATTGATTACCGCATTCGCCGTCACAATTTTTTAAAATACATGACATTCGTTTAATAAAGAGCATAAAATATTTACTTTTTGTTAGTACAGTTGTGTGTCAACTGTCGTGTTGCTGATCGCATTTTTACGCGAATCTAATTATCAGTAACTTTCCTAAGTCCGCACAACAAATCCATTCAAAAGTGGATAAACACCATACTTTTCAGCACACAATATCGCAATGACGCCACATAGTTTCTCTTCAAAATAAAACCAGCAACTATTATGAAAACAGACTGTCTTTCTTCACGTGATGTATTGAAGCAAATACTAGCATGGCATATTTCTGTCACTAATAATTTAACCTATGGCCGGTGTCTCTCTCCCTTCGAAGCTGACCATAACAAAAACAGTTTTGAAGACATGTTCGGCTCGTAGCATATCGTTAGGTGCTCTTTTTCCTATTATTATAATTGGTAATCAGTTTTGATTTACTGGTTAATCAGTTTTGATTTACTGGTTAATCAGTGATGCTGGTTCAAGTTCCAGGGCGTCCGGGACTAAATGGTAAAGGGCATGTCGGTACTAAATCTAACATAGCTAACCGATTAACTTTAGGCAATAGACAAAACAGCCCAGATATCGATCCGCCAATATCGCGCTTGCTTATGTTTTTGGAGTGTGTCCGATGGTGCTGCACTAATAGATTTTATCAATTGCCTATGGGGAGCACTTCAAATTCAGATGAAAAAGCTCGGTGAGAAGTAAGTCAATAGACTGAACCTGTTGATCTGAATAGAACTTGAGCATCATACCCCAATAACCATTAATGCGCTGCTAACGACGATCTATAGTACTCAACTTTATATTGTGAAATAGGTACACAAGAATTACTTACCGAGATCAGTTGTAAGGGGGACATTCTAGGAAACTTATATTAGCATCAAACATTTTCTGCTGTTTATGATGCTATCGCATTTTCTAAGTCCTTACAAAAACTTTGAAAAAAGAAAGGGTTTTCTGTCAAAGTAGTACAAGTGCTGATTATACCCTTATGTTTGAAAATAATAAGGAACTAGACTTCGTTCTGAACGTTTATCCCTTTTGATATCAGATATAAAAAGATAGTGAAAAGCAGAAATTCGTAAAACAGGAGAAAATTAATTTTCTATCTAATCTACTTCAGAAAACCTCATTAAACACTCCTCATTATTGGAACATAAAATTGTGGCGAGTAATAGAATGTGTTAGTAGCTAGAATGACCGCTTGACAGAACCAGTTGTAATACTTGTTTCCTGTTTCCTCTGTTCACCGCCGAGAGTACTAGATATTTTAACATTAGCTGGCTATCATGTGGCAGTGAACAGCTTGCTTGGCTCGTCGCCTTTCGTTGCTTATACATGTTCTCATGTTTGTTATGATGACCTGTTGTCGACTGTGCTTGTATTATCGAATATGTCGAGTCCCAGCAGTACATCGGTTCCCCAAGAGCCCTCTCACGTCTACGTACTATGGACACTATTGATAGAACACCCACATTTGTATGATTGCTACCGCAACAACGGCATCAACAGAAATAGCGACACAATCCTAGTGATCACGATGGCAGAGCTTACCCCACTACCAAACGACGACATCAAGAGTAACACAATTACAACGATATCGGCCATCCGCCATATTACAAACGCGTATACGTACATAAAACTAACAGAGCCAGCAGATGCAATATCAGCAAGAGCGTTGACGATTCATATATATACATCTACATAAATATCTGATCGTTGCAGCATACTGCCACTTGCGGATAAAGCGTCGAACATCGCCAGCACAAGAATTGCGTCAACAGTTCACCTGCAGTAAATGTAGAAGAATCAGCAATTTTACCATCAACAATATCAGGAGAGCTATCGTAGTGGATAATACAGCGGTTGCATCCTCATGTTTTGCTACAGCAATCTTTTGTGACCTTGTCAAGGTCATCCGGGTTGAGAGATCTCTTAGTTTTGACTTTCTTGCCCGATTCTGTCTAGCAGGGTAGAAGATACTGCCCTAAATTAAGCTAAAATACAGTCAGCAGCGCAAATACAATTCTATCAGTACTAGACGAAGTTTACCATTATTGACAGTGGAGGTAGCGGTAGCTTTAATGAAGGCAACGCATACTCTTTTGATGCAATAACGAACTATAACAGAAATGTTCCGCTATTCAAACGGCTGCTTTCACAATGACATCATCAGCACCGGAGACTATAAAGAAGAGCTATTTTGCTGTTCATTTAAAGCAGAATTATCATAAACTGTCATATTACGGTTGATGTTATTGTATCCCTGATGCTAGATTAAAATAGAGTGTGTGAAACTCAGAACATCGGTAGTTGTAAAATTCTACGCGAGATGTTTTATGTGGGTAGCTCCGCTTGTTCCGAGCGTGAAGTCGCTATTGTAGTAAAGGCACTGCCTGGAAGGTACTAGGATCACCAGAATCATTAACACGGCGATGATAATTCGTATGGCTACGGCGATGACAAGATGTTATTCCTCGGCGGCAGCAAAATCACTGGTAGAAATGGGAGACGCGGTCGTCGTTTTTTTGTTGTCGGTGCTGCTTTTTGACTCACTACACCCTTGAGGCGCTGGCGTGGTTTACACTAACCGATCTGCTCCTGTGACGGTGGCAGTGGCCGTCACGGCAGGTGGGGCAATGTCACCAATTCACCGAGACCCATACACTTGGGACGAGCCAAGTCGTTGTTGGTGGCGGTGGTGATGGTGTTACTGCTATTGTTGTTGCTGGTTTTGCTGTTGTTGCTGATACTTCTCCTGCCTGCTGATAAAAAGCATGTGAAGGCAGTGCAAGAAAGAAGTTGAGAAGTTTACAACTGCCCAGAATCGCCTAAGAAAAGAGGGAGAGAGAGATGTAAACGATAATTATTCAATTGACTTAAGTGCGAGGACGCGTAGACTGAGAGCTGTTATAGTCTACACAGGCGCAAGCGGCAGTGGCGCTTTTGCCCTCCGTCTGTCCGCCCAAATTGTGACGATATGTGTTGCACGTGTGGCTCTGTTCCATTCGTGGCCATTGTTGATATGTGGTACGGCATAAGTAGAGCAAGGTCTTCTTCCTCAGCGTTACGAGTGAAAGCGGAGCAGTCGACTTCTTGGCAGGCTGACAGTCGTTTATTCCCTTACTCGGTATCATTTGTTTAAAGTTTTTTAGATTCAACGCGTGTCTGCCCCTGCTTAATTAGTTGTTTTTTTATGGTACTTGTGCTGCGCGGATTGGCCTTTTCTAGTATACTGAAATAAAATCGCCGAGATACCATATATGTAAATTTTCCATGGGTAATCAGATAGTCATACTCCCTATAGAATCCTATTATACACACTTATGTTTGTACTATGATACGTTGACAGACATCGTATGATTCACCTTTAGAAATCAAATATAATTTCTCAAGACAGAACGTGCGTGTATTAGCAACCATTGGGTTTGTACTATGTGTCAGGGGTGGAAACTGGCGTGTGTGAAGCATTAACAGTTTAATACAATGAATCGGAAATATTTTCAAACCAGACGTTGTGTGCGTGCGTTGACGATCTATGTGACGGTCACTGTGTCCCATCTGACGAATCATACAGATTAATAACGAATGACTATGTAATGTCAGAAATTGTGGCAGAAATCTTGAGTAAACCCCAACTATGTTGATAATTACGCACTGTTCTCACAGAAAGTCAGGCAAAGGCTATTATTAGCCAAACTGATTCGAAAGGAAGAAATGCTTGCGCACTCCAGTTTGTTAATCAGTGCGATCGCCAATTGGATATTAATCAGTAATCTGTTCACGCACTGTTGTGAATAAATAAGAAGTTATTAACCACTGCCTTATGAATCTGTCGCAGCAGTCGGACGGTAGTTGTTGTGGCATAATAACTACCATAATTTTGACAAATGGCATAGATTTTTGTTGATAATGTCTGTGGTAATGCCTTTGTTGCCGGGACTTTTGTAGAACAATATAGTTTTGACTTTCTCTGACTGCGTGTTTATCTTTCCACCAGCTTTTTTTACATCCACAATGGTTATTGTCATTCGTGTCTCATTAACGAAAATGAGCGCGCACACACACAGATAAGCAAATACACATAATGATGCATCAAACTCCTCTAGAATAAATGATTTGTCATCGTTTTGGTCGTCGAACTGGTGACGCTCTTTTTATTATGTGAGGAAAGCATAATCATATATCTATAAAATTGTGCAACAAACTTGATTGCAGCAGAACCGTAATTCATAAGAGTTTCGTTAGATAACGATGTTCTTTTGTTTTTAGCTAATGAACGATCATGTAATTGGGAAGCTAGATCCAATTTAATCTATTCAATTTTTGGATAGACTAATTAGACACGAGAAGACTATGTTCTACTACTTAATCACGAATTGAACATAACAGGAAAGTCCTAAAAAGCAGATAAGAAACAGCGCAAGTGGCTATCGTGGTTATGAAATGTAATTATAAATTATATTTGCACCAATATGTAGATTATTGGTGTACTGTTACTAATTTTCTAGCAATGAAGTTGAGGACTAAATTGTTGGAATTTCAATTTAACTCACTGCTGTTACACGGTGGGCATATCTATAAAATAGGAATACACTATACACACTTCACACACATTTGTGTGAGCTCGACTCAACAATCTTTTATTTGCATCATATTAATCTTTTCAAGTCTTATTGATTAAAATTATTGGAAGACTGCAGAAATGTTAATGCCCGCCGCGGTAAAGTAACAATTTGTCTTCTGCTTTTGTAGTTTTTTGACTGGGATAGCATTTATCACAATCATGCCATGAAGTGGTTTAATGACCGTTTGGTACAATGTAGAGGTAACTGAAAACAACCTAGACGCGCACAAACACTTCATGATGTCAAAAAACACTGAATTCATAAATTTGCGTTAAGTGCTCATTCAGCCAACAGGCTTTTGTCGGTCCTTATAGGGTCTCCTTGTGCCACTGTTAGCAGTGTGATGAGAAATTGTATGGAAAAGAGTCTAATTCAAATGGATCGCTAGGATGATAGGCAAAAGCGACTGTTTTTAAATGTTATTTTATCGGAAATCTACAGTGATGCCTTTTTTGGAGATGCGCAGACCGCTAGAGTACTTTACAATACCGGAAATTAATGTATTTGTACAAATTAAATTTGATTTCCTTGGACGGAAGACAAAATTTCGAAAATTCTTCGTGGTTCTTTTCGTTATAGAAAGTTTTTGTTGTCAAGACGTTAAATCGTGTTGATAAGATCAAACTAGTAGCAATAATAACAAGAAAATAAACTAAAACTAACGGTATCTGGTTTGCATCTTGTATATCGGCTATATTCGTATTTCGTAGATGGATGGCTTTTTGTTTAGAAAAAACGGCCAAAGTTAGGTTAAAAATGAATTCAGAAAAAGGTTAGAAAAGACGCAACAATGAGTACTTGTTGAATTCAATTTTAGATGCCCTTTTATAAAAAATGAATTAGAGTAGAGTGAAAACAGATGAAAAAGTTTTCACATGCTTTGTCATTTGGAGATTAGAGTCGTGCTCTCTTTGGAGATTAGAGTTTACTGAACAAGCAGAATAGCCAGCGGTCAAAACTAAATGACCAAAGTTAAGTAAACTAAAAATTAAAGAACCGGAATCACTTTTCTATGAGAAGACTAGCTGGACCCTACACACGCAACGAGCTAATTGTAGAGTGGTGTCTAATTGAGATTAAAAATAAAATGCCTACAATTAAAAAACCCAACGTTGTTACCGTAATAATTGAAAATGTACGATATTCGCTTCCGCCATGATGTCTGAAGAGCTTTGGAGATTAAATACTTCGGAACAGACTTACGTGTGGAAAGTTTGTTCGTAGATTATAAGGTAAAGAGTTTGTCCTTTTTATTCATTGCAGGGTGTTGTTTATCTTGACTATGTGTGTTTATTGGGTGACACTATCGTTTGCACATTCCGACCACGCTGGCTTGTTTTGGCGCCCAAAGATTTCGTTTCCGGTTGATCCGACATCACCCACTGTTCCCGATGTCCACGCTCATCTCATCGACGAGGCGGTCGACGAAGCCCAGACCATCATAGTGCAGAATAAGCTGTTCGAACGAGCTTCAGGTTAGTAATACAATGTTACACATGACTACGCGTGGCACATAAGCGTTATAATTTTTATTGACTAAGTCAAAGAACTAATTTATTAACCTTGGCTCACTAGAATAATTTGTTTCCGACTAAGGCTTTTCCCGGGAAAAATAACCCTCATAATAGCCCAATTGTATTCTCCAAACAGCGTCATACACATTTAAGGAGTGTTGTATTATAATAACTTCGATTTTAAATATTAGCACGAAGCCTTCTTTGTGAACGTTTATACTTTTTAGTAAAAGGTAAGTTGGCTAAAGCATCACCTTAGCGCTCAATGTGCATAGTATGTTGTATATTCTAGGTGTCTCGAAATATGAATTTCAAATTGACTACATAAATGCACTGCTCTAGAAAAGAAAGCTTTTTACACAGAATTGTGAGATCTCTTTAGAAAATAACATCACATCTAAGGAACGTTAAGACAATTAGTGACATGTCTGTTTGGATGATACTTTACCGCTCGCTTGAAAAAATTGAAAAATCATCAAATTCTACACTAGACCACTAGGTGCCATTTCTTGCTTTTATAGATGTTCTCTACCACACTTTTTTTGCTAGAACGAACAAACTCATCAATTGTTTGAATATATTTCAGTATCAAGCAAAACACATTTGTATCCGATGTGTCCGGCCGCTCAACGTCACATGCAATTTCGGGCGGCTAAATCACAAGCAATGCACATGGACGATATGTCATCCATTTTTGAAGAAACTACTAAAATTCTATCGAAAAAGTAGGTAGTTTAATGATTCTTTCTCTCATTGTATCATAGAATAGAGACCTAAAATTAAAATCACAAGACTTACTCAATACAAGAATGTTAAGAACTAGCAACTAATATTTCCTAGCTTTATCTGAAAAGATTGTAGGTGTTTTGTGGATACCATATGCTCTATATCCATGGTAAACGTATTACATTAGTTCCGTCAGTTATATAAACGCATTAGGGAAGCTTCAAAACCGTCATTGTTCCAAAAATACTAACATTTACTCAATACGTTCAGCTCAATTCTGTAATGTTATTACATGAATATTCGTAATACTCAGTACTATAACTGTAATACTCAAGCTGCTATGCTTATTTTTGTCTACCAACAAAAGGAGCCTACCTAAACACCCGTCCATTGGTCGCTAAAAATAAATGTTTTCTTGCACGCTTCCTTCTCGTAACAATAACGTAAAAAGACTACGAATCAAAAACAAAACAAAATTGAAAACAATGAAAAGTTCGTTTTAGGATGAAAATGTTTTGGGAAGACGAATTTCACGGTCTGGCGCGTGCCAATCTGGGTGGTTCAAAACTGGAGCAAGCCGCTCAACAGTGTCATCACCATTCGAACCTGATCTGCTCAGACAAACCGTACCGAACGGCTGACGGATCGTGCAACAATCTCGAGCACGCTGAATGGGGAAAATCGTTCACTTGTCTCAGGCGACTTCTGCCTCCGCGTTATGCTGATGGTTAGTGTTATGTCTAATTATATAACTCGATAGTTGAAATGTTACTTGAAATTTAATGTTGATAATTACGGGTATCAGTTTCTAAAATAACGAAATATACTTATTAGGGACTTTAAAAGTAAAGGCAGTTTGGAACTCAGTGAATAATTTCGTGTATGCACTATCTATGTTTCTTCACCGTTCCGTTCAACTCGTTATATCCAGACCAAATGTAACTGAAAGGGAAGCTTGTACTCTTATACATGAATAGACATGTGTATGTGAGTGAGCCCATGAGTTCGGAGGTGACTCCGTTAGTCTTTCACAACACTACTCCACTTAGAACGGGTCACTTAATAAGACCCCGGGACCCCTAGGCTAACTCTGAAAGTCAGCGCCATAGGACGCGAAACGATGGATTTGCTTTTACTTATAATCATGAGTGCTGCTAACAAACATCTTGTGCATTGAACTGACTATCGTCATCGCGATGTCATTGGGTCCCTAGTTTAGTGAAGTGCGCACACGCGTTGTTCAAAGCAGTTTCAGTTTCATTCCGTTATGTTAAAACCATATATATTAATACAATTTATTCAAAGTTTGTACTTTTTCATTATGGCCAGACGTTTTGCAAGGCAAACTGTAAAAGAATGCATATTTAGCGGCATGGCTGCGGTATATTCCATAAAATAACTACCTATGGTATAATAGTATTCAATCAGCTCGGCAGCTTCAAGAGGAAGTGCCGACTGTTAGGCACTGGGCGCAAATTCAGCAAAATATTTCACTTTCTACATCAACATCCTCTTTTGCCTGCTGATTCTATTTGACATGTGCTTTAATCATTTTACCTAAGGAGTTTCGATGCCGCGTATCTCCGAAACGGGTCTTCAGCTTCCGAACCCTCGTTTAGTCTCCACAACGATTCATGTAGACCTTGATCGTCCTTCGAGGCACGTGTCTCACATGCTCATGCAGTGGGGACAGTTTTTAGATCACGACTTCGCACTTTCGCCCATTATGAGTCATCCTGAAGAGATTGTTGATCTCGGAAGTAAGTATCGTTCTTTTGATCCTACTAAGTTGCTTGATGCAAAGCTTTGTATGACTACATTTTTGGAATAACAATGTTTCCCAGTTCTAAGTGCAAAGGCACAATTTTCATCTATACCACACATTTTATGTGTGGTATAAATGAATACGCAAAAAAATGTGGTATAACAAATACGCTACATATTTTAGCGGCTTTAGTCAAACCTTGGGAAATATGCGTTTAGGCCAAAATATAATGTGCATTGACCACGATTTACATCGTTCACTGAATGTCCTAATATCGTACGTCACCAAGACAATTCTGTATTTTAGCTAAATATATATTATCGTCGAATTGTGATTCAATAATCTGGTGATTTGGCTCAGGAAATACCAAAACCCTCATAAAAATGTAAGCTATTCCGTTGCCTCTATAATAGTAGAAATATATATTACCAATAAGAGCATAAATGTTATTGTTCAATGCTGTGATGCCTAGAATGATTCAAAAGCTTTTTCGGATAGTATGTTTAAAAAATTAGTACAATAGAGTATTGCGATTTTATATAGTACTAATCAATTTAGTACCTATCGCTAAATAGCAGATTCATTTTGATTCTAAATAGACATCAATTTGGAAAAAATGCTATATCAACGACTTTTCATTTGTAGACCCCAACGATGTAGTGGACTGCTGCTCACAGAGTAAACGCCATGACCCAAAATGCTTCTCCTTCGACATCCCTGAAAATGACAAATTCTTCAGCAAATATGGAGAGCACTGCATGAATTTTCCACGGTCCGCTCGATGCCCTCAATGTGCACTTGGTACGTAGACATTCACATCCATTTCAAAACTTTTTAAAGCTTCCACACATCCATTCACATCCATTTCAAAACTTTTTTTTTTACTTCCCACTTTTTAAAGATATTCATAAACAGCCTATAGGTTGATCGCGGATAATACAAAGTCAGGTTTTCTTTTTATGGAGTTGTAATGCTACTGCAGACTTGATACACATATGACGTGGACGCTAAATAAGCTCTTTCCATAACAGAAACAGTACTTCTACAAGATTTCTAGATTTTGTAGAAGTAAAAGGAACATTTACCGTAACAGTACCAAAAAAAGGAATATAGAGAAATCAAAAGAAAAATAATTTTTATTTTTCTTTTGAGCAACTTGAGTATATTAAATTTAAATATACTTAAGAAATTACATACAAAATATTTGATGTGAACAACGATTTATTTATTTTTCACAAGCAGCCTACGACGAAGGCTTATAGTTAACCTAAAAAATATACGTCTATCCTATTTTTTAACTTGCAAAGTTTTTGTTCTGCCTTCACCTCTATTTCAATGCGTTTGATTTGACACGCTTATCTAATAAGGTGCTTATTTTGAATTTAATTCTATACAATGGTAAAAGAAACTGTACTTATATTCAAGCTGTTTATTATACAATATTTGCCAATATGCATTAGATTAAGCATTCAGGCCGTTCTATTTACAATCTACCATTGGCTCCTAATCTCCTTTCTTCCTAAATGCAACTTAAAAGTATGAAAAATTGACCTGTTTGACGGATATGTCGTTAGTTTTTCACTTTCCAATAGGTGTGGCTTTATGGATGTCCCAAACCCGACTTATCAGGCCATTTAGACTATTTGCATCTTTGCTCCATCGTAGCCTTTAATTATAGCAACGCATCGCTTATACGGCACAGTCTGCATGTTCCTCCTTTTTGCTGTACCTTATATTGGTACGCTACCGTTGATTCGTTTTCGTTCTTCTGCGTATCATCCCGGTAGACATAGCGATTTTTCAATGGTTTAAGTAGCTTACTCAAATAGTCAAGTTTGGATTCTAATCACTAATAGTTTAATCACTAATATTAATACGCGCAACTACAGGTCCCCGTCAACAGATTGATGCTTTGACATCGTTTATTGATGGATCAAATATCTATGGTAGCAACCAGGAAGACACGTACCGTTTACGTACTCTGTCTGGGGATGGTAGACTCAAGTTCGATGTTGGCCAGAGGGGTGACATGATCTTACCAGCCTCATTCCACCCCACGCGAGATCGATGTTCCCGACCCGAGGAGGGAGATCTTTGCTTCAGAGCGGGTAAATGATGGTTTCGGTTCTAGATCTATGTAATGTACCGAACAGTAAATCACTTAGCTTTGAGTTGCAGAACCTGCTACCGGTAGTTAGCAAAACATAATCATACTTTTTGCTATCACAAACACTCACACACATGAACCCATTTGACCAAGCTTTCACTTCAGTGTTCAGGTTCAAACACTAACACTTCTTTCTGAAGTGGCATAGACCAAATCTGCTCCTAAACTAATATATTTCGAAAACGTATTTTTATGCTCGAAAAAAATTTTGCAGTACCTAGTGTTCGATTAATTATCAACACTCCGCCAAAAGTTCTCAGTATTTGTAAATCCATCAGGCTTGTAGTAAAAGTTTGCTCTTCACAATATTTTAATATAGTACATTCTTCAAGATAATGCATGGATTGCTTGCTCAATTAATAAACTTTCTATTATGTACTTGTATTTCCTTGCTTATTGTGGTTTTTATTGCTGAGATTTTGCGTTACCTTATCTGCTCATAGTTTTGTCTCCACAGTGACCGCTGGCGTCGCTGTCTCTGGTTCGTCTATTGAAGCTCTCAGAGTATTGAGAATCAAAATAATATAAGTTTTCAGGAATATACAACAACAATATAAATATTCAAGAATAATATTTTTAAATTTCATAAAGTTTGACAAATAAGGCCGCTGCTGAATATTAACTGCTGACGAATCGGGTAACACCTGATTCGTTCACTTGTCGTATGCCATTGGTGGTAAATGCGTGAGCAATGTATGAGCATGTATAAAAAAAATGTACTGCGTTCTCTCTTTTCGCCTGCATGGTCAGTCTCGTCAATTAAAATTGAAAACTTTTGTTCGCTGACCACTACTCTAAAGCTTCGATGCACCCGATAACGTGATATGCTAAGCGAGCAAGCTCCTTAAAGGGCTGACATAATTGAGTCTCAACTAGTCGATACAGAAAACGGGACAAGCCTGTTTTTGCACTTATACACCTTAAATACTCCACAGACGCAGCACCTGTGTACAGCACATCTTGTAATATGTAATTCCGAGATTTATTATTAACCTTATGGAGTGATAAAATTAAACAAACTTCATTTTCTGAAATGTAGGTGACGAACGCGTGAATGAACAGCCTGGTCTGACAGCGATGCACACTCTCTGGTTACGTCATCACAACGGAATCGCCGATAAACTTGCACGACTAAATCCTCACTGGGAGGATGAACGAATATTTCAGGAGGCCAGGTAACAAAGTTAACCCTGAGAAAAACATTTCACTAGTAGAAAAATGCCTGAAATCGTGCACTACATACGTGTATGGCTATGTTGAACTCTACTGCTCACTTTCAAATTTCATACGACCAAATCAACAATTCTATGAGTTTTATGAATTATGTATTTTCTAGAAGCGTACTTACATATTTGTAGTATGTATATTGATAGTTGTAAATGTACTCTGTCGAATCGGAGACCTTTGTATACACAGTATAGTACAGACATTTGTTGCTGTTGAAATTTATTATCAATGCGTTAGTTTATGATTATTTTACCGCTCTTTTCCGCACGCATGCTTCTTACATCTGGCGAATAAGAATGCCTTAGATTTATTTAGATAGAATATAGTCTACGCTAAGTTTTCTTGGAAAGCATACCCCGCTTGGCGTTTTGTTTTTAAACACTGGTACCAGAGTATTGAGACAATAATTTCCTCAGAAAAATCACACAAGAGGAGAACGTGAAGGCAGTGGTGGATGTTTTATGTTGTCGGATGAAGAAAATGGGCTCCCTCTATCTTTTTCTCTTTTTCTCTGCCGGTTCTCCACACTTCTGCCACAAGCAACATGCGATTTCTCTGCGCGATCTTAGAATCGGAGTTGAAGCTGCCGACTCACCTGCAGTGGCCATAATTTTTCGGAGAGCCGGCTAATGTGGGCGCTTCAATTTAGGGTGCAGAAAAAAGGGGAAGGCGGTTAGGGACATAGAGAAGGATAATAATAGAAAACGCACGAGTTGAGCTGCTGGGCGCACGAATAGCTGACTTCGCATTCGAAACAGTCAGACCTGAGCTAGTCGAGTTAAAAGACTTTAGTTTAGGTGAGGACCTGGCCGGTGCGACTGTCGGCATTACATTGGAGAATGAGAAGCTGGCCAGTATTCCTAGAAATCCATGCGCGCGCCGTCAGGTTTACAAGGGACTAATACAGAGAAGGGAGTCAGTCCTACCAATGAGCTGGGAGCTGGGAAACAGCACTTCCAGAACGTCGGATAGCATCCTGCCCCGGTTTGATTGATGTTGATATGGGTTGAATCGTTGCGACGTGTGTCGTTGCACTCCGTGTGTTGTGTCCAATTTTTGTCTTTGACGAATTAAATAATGGTCTAGATCTGTCTTCTAACGTTCGCATAACGTATGCTTGTCTGTTTTTTGTAATAGTCCACGTATTGCATATCATATCATATTCTTATAATTTCCACTAAATAAATAAGTGGCTTAAGTTTGTGAAAATTATTGTTGACTGTTTAGCAGTTCGTAGTTTAGTGGCGCTTTGTCTGCACACATGGTATAACATATCTTGACATGCAAGGCTGTAAAGGATACGGCGTTTGTGTTTTATGTATGTGGTGGTGGTTATTGTTGGCTTACTGGTTTTAGGGGAAACGTGATGAATATTACTAGTAACTGACATAAATTTAATTATTTAGGCGCATCTTAATCGGCCAAATTCAGCACATCACCTACTCTGAGTTCCTTCCGCTGATCCTGGGTAATGCGTTCTA
Organism: Tropilaelaps mercedesae; assembly: GCA_002081605.1. NCBI lineage: Eukaryota > Metazoa > Arthropoda > Arachnida > Mesostigmata > Laelapidae > Tropilaelaps > Tropilaelaps mercedesae. Next base: position 16,504 of record MNPL01002251.1, read on the forward strand.
CCGGGAGTTCGGCCTAGAGACTCTTCCCTATGGTTATACAACGTACAACAAGAATATCGACCCGACTATTCTCAATGAGTTTGCCGGAGCAGTATTTCGCTTTGGTCACACGATTTTAAATGGTCATTTTATGGAAGTTGATACCCATGGCAATATTAAGCGAATTAAGCTGCAAGATAACTTCTTCAAGCCGTTCGAGTTCCGTCATGGCAAAATGGAAAGAATCATGCGCGGCCTGCAGAAACAACCTTCCCAGGTGTTTGATAACTTCATTACACATGACGTCACTAATCACTTGTATCGTTTGTCAAACGAGTCGTTCGGCCTGGATCTTATAGCACTTAACATACAACGTGGCAGAGACCATGGCCTTCGTGGTTATACAGATTATCTCAAGGGATGCTTTGGTATTGAGGTCAACACCTTTGAGGACCTCGACAATGTTATGCCTCGGCCGGTTCGCGAGCGTCTGGAAAGTCTCTACGCGTAAGTGTTTCATAAGTTTAAGGTTAGGTAGCCATGGAATCCGTGTTAGTTCTTCAGGTTATAAGATATATATATTAACTGAGCGCGGAGAGCCCTGGGTATAACTCTGTGGTATTGCTCTCGACTTATTTTGTCCAACATGTTCCAGTTCTGTTACGGTTAAATCTGGCTTTAATACACGAAAACGACCGACCCCTTTTTATGATTGTAACATTTTGTTGCGTAGAAGGCAGACGATCCGTGGTAAAATATTTTAGCAATGGAAAAAAAGGCGTCGCAAGGCTTGCTATTAGAGCAGAAGAGAGCGTTCACTGTGGATCGATGAAATACCTGTTTTAATTTAGGGTTTAAGTAGCGTTATACGTAGCTGATACTTATTTCTACACTTGAGTCGCATGTTTTGAACAATATGGTTAATTTTTTGGTTTTTCAAAAATGCTGTCTGCAGAATTTCATGTACGTTCTTCAGATGTTTAATAACAATTTACGAACGATAAATGCTACACAGTACATCGTTACTGGGAATGAATGCCAGCAGTTAGTCCAGTGATTACTTCTTGACACAACTATTACCTTCAGGAGAGATTATATGACTTTAAAATGGGTGCGTTAGATCATGTAGACGTCTGCAGTGTCCTCTTTTCCTCGTTAGAATGGCTATCCAACTTAAACCAACCTCAACTAAACCCAAACGGACAAGCGTTGCGATACCTTTTTCTCCATGCCAAAAAGTTTCGTTGATGCCATTCGAAGCTCTCTCCCTTCTACTTCCCCTATGCACGTATGCGCACATACACACGCACAAACATAAGCTGTGTCGTTTTCCGCCGATTCTCGGCCCATTCTTGAAAATGGTATAACGACTGGCTGCGCTTAGTGCTGCAACATTCGTAATGCAACTGCAGAGTTTGGACGCCCTTGCCCGTTCTGTGAATGGAAGGGCGATGCCACAAAAATAAAGTGCTTAATGAAGTGGACTACTATAGCCATGGCGGACATATAAACAGTTCTGCTAGTTTCCGAATGGTGGCTACTCATGGAGAGACTCCAAAGCGGAATTGACACTATATATGAGAAATCGTGAAATCAAACCAAGTTCACACTAAATTGAAGAACAGGAAAACTAGAGATGGCATAGTTTTATAGCGAAAATTTATTTGAGTGCATGGATATTTAACCTAAGTTTTGTTGACATATAACATTTTATCAATAAAGTCATGAGTATATATTTGTGTATAAAGGACAAGGGTCAATATTTAATATGTATGATCACGTAATTGTATATAGTACAATTTTCTTCTTCTCTTTTGGAAAAGGGTCTCTAGTGAAACGGATTTGCATTCTAAGAATGTTTACAATCAAGTGTTTATTATGGTTTGATGTACCAATCTGCACCTTAATATACTGTTATAACGAACAGATTCAGGTACGCAAGGTTATTGCAAGAAGCACAATTTTCAAGAAAAAGGACGAAAAGGTGTAGGAACTAACGGACGCTCTTATGCGTTCTTAACTGCTTACTTTGCTAAAGTTTACTTTTTAACTTTGATTATAGTCACGTCAACGACATCGACCTTTTCACTGGTGGTGTGTCCGAATACCAATTGCCGGGAGGTGTCGTAGGCCCAACCTTTGGTTGCATTATGGGCATTCAGTTCTGGAGGCTCAAGTATGGAGATCGTTTCTACTATGAACACGGAGGACAGGCTGGATCTTTCACACCATGTAAGTACAATGCTTATTGACGTGCCACCTTATAATTAGCAATTATTCAGTAACCTATAACGAAGTCTACTGGAAATGGAAATCACAGTATAGGTGAATGACGCTACAGTTGTCTGATGCTAGGACATAAATTACGCGATGCATATTCTGAACTGTAATTAGAAGAAGGTAGCGGTATGGCCGTCTTGTTAATGAGACGAGTAGTACTACTCAGTCTGTATTTCCAATTAGAGATAACATATCGTCTATTTGTGCTTATCACTTTATACTTACGTGAACCCGCCTGTCTCCTCTTGTTGATATTACAGCCCAGTTAACACAAATCCGCAAGATCACAATGGCGAAGATTGTATGTGATAACAGCATAGGTCAACAATTCTCACAGCAGTGGTCACTACAGATGGTTAACGAAAATAACCCTGAGCTTCCGTGCGATTCATTTGCGGATATGGACATGAACAACTGGATCGAACACGGAGCTGCTCATAAAAAGAAGAAGTAGAGGCATCTCGAAGGCAGACCCTATGTATTTCTGTTGCTTCTCTCAATCTAATAGCGCATATCAATGAGGCAAAATCCTTTCTTCTCCAAACCACAATACTATGCGGATGAAACTGATATGAATTATCTTAAACAGCAGCAGCAGCAGTAGTAGCTGCTGTTCAGGATTATTTAATACTAAGAAAATGAAGATTAAGTAAACAATATCGATTTCATCAGTAGCTCATCCAAAGCCAGCCAACACGACGCAGTACGCGATGCGATTAGCAAATGAGAACTCGATGAAGCCTTGCCGATCATTGGTGAACAGACTAATTGAGTGATTTTCTTTATTGACATACTGGCGTATCGCATTACGACATTGGCTCAGCAGGTTTATAATCAACCGCTATCTAAATGAAGAAAAAGTAATTAGATAGAAAAGCTAGCTATTAAAAGTTAATTGTAATTTCGACAATTAAGCAACGCCAGCCGGCATTTTACCCTCACAGTGGCACGAACAGGCTAACACGAACGGACAAGGGAAAATGTCTTTAAACTGGAACCTGGCTGACCATCCGTTTCTTTCTTTTTAATTTAATCCCTTACCTAACGGCTTGTTTGCTTTGGCTGCACACTGCGTTGGCGTTTCTGGTAACTGAAAAACTACCCTGCCTCAAAACTGGTGCCAACATCGTAGCAGTTGTATGCTACTTACGGTGGCCACCTATAACTCGTCATCCACAGACATATAAAACAACACGCATGCCTACAGACATACAAAACAACACGTAGAAAGATGAAAAATACATCATTGGACAAACATAGCTGATCAACAACATCTGCATACCTGCAAAGCGCTGACGTAACAATAATATGCTGTCTACATTACTCACGGCATTGACTTTAGTGACGTAGCAAACAGAATGAATTGGATAATTGACCTTTCATGTGCTGCAATTCGCATTTTGAAGTGAGAATTTCAGGATTGCATCTTTGAAGTAAGCTTGATGGCGATCTAGTGCCGCTCGAGCACTGTCTTTCTATTTTCGAAGAGTCTCGCACACTCTGCGGGTTTCCGAAATGCGGAGGAAAAGCTCTCATAGAAAAACAAACAGCCAGCAACAAACAGCCGGCAAAGCCAGAACGAAAAAAAATTAAATTATAAAAAAATGTTCTCCTAATAATCTCATAATTCCTGTTAGTTCCCGGTGTTAATCAAATATATCTATAATTCTAAAACTTCGTTTACTATGTCTCTACATTGATAACTGCAAAGAGAAATTTTCCGTCTGGGTGTTCAAAGCAGTTGTAAATGAACAGGTCGAATTGAGCTAACGACACTGGCCGTTCAATTGAAAATTGATTTATATTAACAGTTTTTTACATTCAAAGTTGAATTGTCCGATTGTTTACTTGTTTTTTCTATTGAAGATGCTAACGTTGAAATTACGCAAGTATTCTTCTTCACTATTTCTTAAACGTTCCATTAGATTCTGTTTTCTCGTGCTAAGAGGGCAAACAACTCCTGGATAGATACCTTAGCTCTCGTATAAACTGTGGTGACATTATATATATATATATAAGATATTTAGAATAACTTCTGAATCACAAACCGAAGCTTTTCTCGAACTCCTTTACATTAAACACAATTAATTTTGCATAAACAACAACAATGCAATATCATATGCAGTAACACGAGGATTACACACATTTCAACGACATAAAAGACATTCCACTTACAAATTGCCCATCATCGGAGACACTCGTGTACGGGTACCTCCTGCCAAATGTGCCTAAACTTAGTTGAGTAGAAATTGATGATTAAAAATTCAAAGACCGCATGCATGCGCGTACATATGAGTATATAAACCTAGAAAAATAAAACTAGAAACTATGGTGAAGTGATACAAATAAGGATGGGGCGCACTGCTGGAATAACATTGTCGCTCTTGGATCAAATGCTGACGCAGGTGCATGGGGACATACCGATGACGACAATAAAAACAGCGGACGGCTTTGGACCGAACATAACAGCGGGCTATTTCTCCCTGCAAACGAATGAACGCCTTGAGCGTGAGATATTAAGTGATGACGCGAAATTCTGCAGCCAATTATAGTGGGAGCAAATTTAATTGACAAACAGAAATGTACCGGAAGAGTTTTAGGCTTTATATAAGGCTTGAATATAAGCATTCTGAAGAAGCCGTAATAATTTCAAAATTATTACTAAATCAACAATTGAATTAATCAAAGCATGAAGAAATCTAGGTAACCTTCTAAGATATAGCTCCAGTAATGACGAATAGATCTGGAAAAAACAGTATGATTGCGCTGTCGAGTACAAACTAAATGGATTAATCGGATATACGTATAAATACATTGACGAAAAAATATTTTACATCATGCGTACAAGATGAAACCGATGTGCCACGGAGGCCGGCCTGGTAGTAATTTATCTTGAACAGTAGACTTCAGGTGGGCGGTTTTGGTGTTTTGGCAATGAAGGAGATGTTAAAAATTAGACACTGGGTCCCCTTCGCTTTCAAACGGTCCCATCGAAAGTGTGGACAAATGTGGCCGCCTGCTAAAGTGCAGAGTGTAAATACTAAATATTGTTAAATAAGAACTAATTTTTTAGAAAAATCTTATGTACATAAATAAACTTGGGTTCATTATTAAACGAGTGTGCAGTATTTTCCCTTTATCGTGCATTTGTGTGCGGTATAGGGTTTATACTTGAGGCTTTAAATCATGAGGGTCGGATTCGGATCTCGGAGAGTACATGCGAATACTAATTCACATGGTACACACGCCATGGATAGTTAGCAAGCTGAGCCTTTTTGTTAGTTAAATCAATGGTATTATGAGTCCTTCTGGTGGCACGGCTCCAATACGCTTGAAATTCAGAGCATTTTCAATTGGGACAACGGTAAAAAACCATTTTCTGTAATATATTCCCAGATATATGCAACAAAAATTTATCATTGTGTGTAATAAAGCTCTTATTTACTTTCGATTAAAACTTCTACCCAGTGGATAAGTTCTACTTAAAGACTTCAAGCAGATAAATATAAAAATGAAACCAACGCCATTTATATTCCCTCAGCTCCTTGAGAGCCAGACGATGGATTTATATTGCATGGTTAATTCCTAGCTGCTAGACAAATACGAAATTCTCTTGTATGTAACTGATATTTATCACTTACTAAAACTAAAATAATGCAATTGGGGAGTTCAGAGCATTCGGCAAGTCATTTGCTTGCTATTATTTTTTGATTGGGATAGTATATGAATTGAATACACATGTTGCGAAATTAACGGAAACTATGCTTCCTTGACTGTGTGCCAGTTGGCACTAGCTAACAAACAGCCTATGCTTAATGATGTATTCCTATTAGCCATAAAAGGAAAATTGATTGCCCTGAGAAAGAAAGTCTGCACAAGTACAACAATAAAACATCACCAAAATTTTCGAATAAAATCGGTGTCTGAGAAGCCAAGGACGTGTGCCCGATCAAAGGAACACAGAACTTTTTCACAGTAGTGGTGATAAGTACTGGGCTTAAATACACCGGTATATTAAAAATATAATGAATTTAAAAGCGGTAACACGTAACCTTGGGGCGCCACAGGTTTGCCACAGCTATTAAACACCATACCTGATTTGCGGCCAGAGTGCGTCAAAATATAATTGCCAAACCATTTACAGCCAAGTTTAAATAACGCTTCTAAACGAGGTTATATTTTATGTATACAGCCAAAAAGATGAAAAGCTTCAAGGATTAACGTGCTATATAAAGATTAAACACAGCGTTTTTGACGAATACCAGTGACAAGCCTGGTTTGTCCATACAACATATGATTTCCACTATTAGTATAAACCAGTTGTATTAGCGGAATGTCATTACCTGATCGGTGTTTGAAATTCACACCTCTTTCAAGTTAATTTGAGTTATGTGTCTTGAGACGTGTGCCAATAGGTAAGTGGGATTTTTCGAAGAAATTGTCGACATAAATAGTTGGGTACATTAAAGTCGAGGCACTCAGCGTCCAAGTTCAAATTCGTGAGATAAAAATGACAGCGTTGCCAAAGACAATTCGGAATAAATGCCGTTGCTTAAAGCAAATTCAGGAGAGAGCCTCTAGGAGCGGATAATATACTAGCATTAAATCGACTAAACGCCGAATCTTGCCCTAATGTATGCGTTTTTTCGTTGCAGTCTTTTTCTACATTGGACGTTTTGCTAAGAAGCAATAGACGTTCGACCTAGATGTATGTAGACTTTTACTTTTTTATTTGACTCCCATTACACTATTATTGAAACTGAAAATTTTGAATAGGAGGTTCTACATTGCCCAATGATAATGCCTTCTCAATTTATCAATTGTGCTTAATTAGATAGAAGCTCAACCGTAATTCTAATGTCTGAAAGGAAGGCAGCCATCGAACAGGAGAGTTCTTGCTCTGGTTTTTTATTTCGAGGCGTCAAACGCACTCCCATGCAGCAAAAGGACTCTTTTTAATGGAATTCTAAAGCCTCTATCCAAGCGAATTGAAGGATAGCTGTACTGATTTGTCTCGGAGAAATTTTTTGTTTAATCGCATATGTTCAAGTTACCCTAATCATGCTTGCTATCCGTAGTCAGATATAAATCGAAAATAATCATTAACCACTAGTACTAACATTCAGCATAGAGAATAACATTCGTTGGATTATCAACACGTAAACTTGAATGACAATACTTACTCAAGCAGAATCTCTGGCGTGCTCAGAGGGTCTTACATCTAATACGTACCACAGAAGGTTAGCTACACATCGTGGAGTTCGTGAAGTTCGAAGTCAGGATTTTTGTGTATATATCAATCATCCAAAATAATTTAACAAAATCTATATATTACCTATTTGTTGAGTCTCTAAATCTCAGTCCCAAAGGTAGCTATTGAAAATGCGAAGATGACCTTCCACTAGGTTGATAATTGATGTTAGAACAATACGCAGCCAAGAAGGTCCTTAGCGCTTTATATGGTGGATCTGAACTATGGTCAGTCGTAAAAATAATTTTGGATTAAGCTGTTTTGGGCATACTGTACGAGCAATTAAGGCAAATATTTTGTTTCTAATAAGCGGCAAAGCTAAGCAGGTCTTTCGAATATTCATGTCAGTAAAAGGCACCGCGCCGCTTTCTGAAAGAGCCGTTGCGGACGTCGTCTTTTGATGAGAATGTGGGCTTTATAGATCGGTGAAACATATCCTAACAGGTGTAAAATGGCTTACGATTCCTAGGGAAAGCCGGCAGCAGGACAAAGTTCAGCATGAACCTGCTCTCTGAGCCAAATAACGTTTAGGCAGATTTCGCCGGGATGCGCCACAGACGGAGAAATAGACACGGCGGTGTGGTGGAGCGGTGTGGGGCGGCTCAAGACAGCTGTCTGGAAATGAGCTCAGAAGTGAAGTTTTCATGGTTTGACATCGACGTGGCTGTCTTTTACGGGAAGTTATATCGCCACTCATCAACAAGTGGCAGATGTGGAAACTGAATACAGATATTCTTACGGCGCCGGTAGACAACGTATGCAGGTGATTAAGCGATGCGGAAGGGGTGATCGAAGTTGAAAATTCTCAGAGCAGTGAAGGAGGCGTTAAAAACGGGTAGCATAGGTTCAAATACTCATGGAGCAGCGAAATCGAAGGAGCTCAGCAAGCCTGTATAGGACTCAAAAGGGCCCACAAATATAGACCGGGACCGGCAGGGAGCGCGGCGATCGCAGAAGCTAGACCAGTACAATTCAACGACCGAAACGGTCGGTCAAATGTTTACTGGGAATAGTACGGGGAGGCACGTAGCTATCTGCAAAGCTGCATATCTTATGGAAAATAGAAGCCTGAAAAAAGCTGATAGACGTAGGGGACAGAAAGGTTTAGGGCTTGCCATACCAGGTGATCAGTCGAGCTCGGTGGCTTAGCGCCTTCGGGCGGGTTCGATCTCCGCCGTTGCACGCTTCATTTATGGGGTCCGTCTTACGAAGTAATGCAGAGAGCGCTACCGTGGACGTTAACTGCTGACTAACGGTCAGCTTTAAAAAATATATACCACGTGGTCAGGGAAAAGCTTAAGGGTTGGCCCTCAAAATTCCCACCAAACGTGTAGTGGAGGGCCGTAATTGCTATCTCGCAACAAGTATGATCCTGGCACCAGATGGTATACCACTGGAGATAGCAGAAGTATTGGTAAGGAGACTGCTGGGCTTTCTCCTAAAGGTAGTTAATGGGCTTCTGAAAGAAAGAAAGGCAGCAAGACTCGTGCTGATTCCCAAACTAGAGAAGGGGTCGGGCCCTCCGGTTTACAGGCCCAACTGTTTCCTAGCCGGATTAGCACACATACGATACATTTCGGCAGATGCATAGCGGATTACCTTGCGTCTGGTTCGTATCTTGGGGCTGCTGAAGCACCAGGGGGCAGGCGAACGCTGTTAGTTTTATTCCTGGGGCGACAACATTCTATGCATCACCGGCCTGGGGTGAGATTGCATGGCGCACGGCAAAGAATAGGGATGCATTAAAGCCATCTCGAAGGACACTAGCGATCAGGACATTGTTGACCAAAATGCTCTTAGTTCTAGCCAGAACACCGTGGGACCTCGTGGCAGAAAAAGGAACTTGCGGTTCCTGAATGAAAACTTGGACCCAACCATAGCAAGAAATGCCACTATCGACACTTGGCTAAAAAATTGAACAACAGTGAGACCTGGGGGACGTCCAAGGGGAGCTGGACCAAGAGCTTGATACCGGCATATTCGAGCGCGGCTCGACCTGGGCGAGGAGCTGCCCAGATGCTATCCGGTCTGAGCATACGGTCCTACACTGCAGAGCGCCAGAAGAGACAAGGGAAGAAGTTTGTCCGGTAATCATTCAAAATAAGAATTGGAGAAATGATGGACTACATGATGGAAGTCTTGGAGGTCTGGACGGAGGTAATGAGCTGGTGGGAAAGTATAATGGGTCTTAAAAGACGTATAAGGGAAGCATTTAAGAGAAATTAGGAAGCTAGAACAACTAGTGGGATACGGACAACAAACGATGGAGAATTATATTGAGGAAATACAGCGAAATAGGCGAGTAAAGATGCGAGAAGAGAGCGACCATGTACTCGAATTCCGCACACACCCACCCAAGCAGCGTAAACAGAGTAAACAAGCATTGATTCTTTTCGGGACGTGGTTAGTTGCAATTGGACCCGACAGAGGTGCGCGGGGAATAGGGTTTTTGTGGGTTTGAGAGACTCACCGCTGCTGGCCGCCAGTGACGTACTGACATCATTTTTTTCTAAAACCCCTAATGAAAAAGATTACTGAGATACCTTTGATTTAGGGTATTACACGCCTGGACCTCAAACCCACTCACGTGGTCACACAAGTTTGAGCACTGCAGAATTTGAATCCCTAGTGCTTTGTAGATTTCATCTGAGGTTCTACACAGTTCGTATCGCTTGTTAATGACTGAAAAATCAAAATGCAAAAAATGCAAAACATCTTACTCAAAAATTATTCAATAGTAGATTGAAAACCGTATGATGTGTCTCACATCTAATTTATGGAGGTGCAGTGAACCTTCGTAACGCTTGCTATAATGATAGGCGAAGACGATCGATAGATTTTACTGCCCCATAGGAGAGCTCAGGCCGGACGAATGTTTCGCCTTGAATAAACAACAGTTTCAATAATAGTACCGAATATATTCAAAATTAATCAAGGTACTTACAGTATACATTTGTAGCTTCTTATTACGATATATTGCATAAGAAAATGAAAATGAATGCCCCCAACATTTTGAGCTTTCGAAGTGATTAGAAAATTAATGCTACGGCCGTTGAAAGCACGCAGTGTAGCTTCCTAATGACAACACAGAACCTGGTCAGTACGTTGAATTAGCGCACTGCATTGTAGAAAACAAGAATGTACGACGGCTTCAAACCCCTTAATTTACGGATTTAAGTTCGATATTTTTCTATAAGTTAACTTGTGATGCTTATTAAATAAAATAACTTTGCTATAACAATCTTTCAACATTGAAATTAAATAATATACAGGGCGCTGCCTCTAGAATGTGGAAAGTAAAATATTTTTAGAACAGACAATTATATTTACTTTGAGGTAGGTTGCAACAGCTGCTTTTCCCGTATTAATGCTCAATCTGTCAGAGGATTGAAATACACTGCTTCGGATGATTAAGTAAATGCACGATGCTGTATTAAAAACTGCGACCTAACACGTGAGGTGCAGGGCGCAAAAAAGTGGATTCTAGCCTTCTGGATTAATTGCTAGCTGTTGCCCTCAGAAGGAATAATCGGTTATTCTATGTTTCTGATTTGTTTTTGTTTACTGTAATTGAGTGGAAAGTTAAGCTGCATGGTGTTCTACACTGTATGAATTGAGTAGTGGACAAATATCGACCTTGCTATTACTCATAAGCTGCTCATAGATATAGTTACGGTAGCATCGTACGACACAAAAATCCAGTACATAAAGCCAACATGTATTTTAATATGGATGTCCTTTAGCAACGTGTGCATCATAATGTTGTGGCAGAGGGAACACACATATGTAGCAATGGAAACACATAGGAAAAAAATTATACCGGACTACTTAAAGAGTAGTATCAGCAAGAAGGTCCGTACGGACAGTGTTGTGTAATATGTGCAATATAAACCAGGAATAACACAAAATGTTTAATATTTAAACATACCGTTGACTATGTAGTCTTTTTGTCATAATAATTTACCCTAATTTTCTTCCAAGTACGTAGACTGTACCATGGACCGTCGAAAGCACGTGGATTGTACCATACATTAAATTCCAGGAAGAGATCAAAATGTCGCAAACCTAAATGAAGGAGCCTTAATAGAATGATATTTCTCTCACTTCAGTGCTACCCAGGTTGAAAATAACTTTTGGCGATGAGGATCTCCACCCACAGAATCACTACGCCAAAACGGATGTACTACTTCTTAGTGACCACATGAAATGACAGTTTGAAGAACATATTTCTAGTAAAAGTCCACAACGGGGCTTGTGTATTCCACACTATAATGGAGTAAGAACCCTAAATCCCAAAACTCCATATTTAAAAAAAACACTAGCCGTCAGAGAATTGTCATTCGACGTTCAGTAATATAAAAAGGTATATGATAATTACTGAATATATGTGTGCTGTCTTCATGTCATTATTGTTATCCAGCATATAATAACTTGCACAGTGTTCGTTAAAAGTTTTTTTCTTCCATTGACGGGCGTTTTCCATGTAAAACAATCATGTACGTCGTTATAATAATTATGGGTGCATTCTTCGTGAGAGCCTTGTTTTTTGTGATCGAGGCATTAAATAATGAAACTTCATTTATATGCTGATCCATTGATTGGTATGGATCCGTTAATGTCTTTGCGGGAGAACCGAAGCTCTGTTACCCGGTGAATGCCTCCGGTGATGGCACGATTGAAGACAGCTAGCGGCTCTTGCTTTTTAAAATTATATATATATATATATATATATATATATAT
>MNPL01002256.1:0-17500 GCA_002081605.1 Tropilaelaps mercedesae
ATATATATATATATATATATATATATATATATTACGAAAGTATGTAAAACTTTGAACATTTGAAAAATCATTTGTTGTTGAGCTTGTTTGAATTTATTTTGTTTGAAAGTCAACGTAGACGAAAGTATATTTTTATTTTTATGCATTTCGACTTCCATGCAAAAAATATGTGGATGTGCATATTTGTTGTATTTACGCATTTTTTACTCATTATGACGCCAATGATTGTTGGATTAAATTGTCTTATTCTGTCTTTCTAGTCTGAATGGTGGCGTAGATAAACAAAATCCTCGCCTCAAAGCTACGGAAAATATTTTTGTAACTGCCCAATGGCCGCGAGGAGTCAAATTAATACATCCTACTTGCTCTTCCTCAAAACAGCGATGACATTACTTAAAATAGCAGTGAAACCATGCATCTAGTTTGTCGTGTGTGTACAGTGTAAAACCTGCCTCCTTGAAGAGAGTTTTTGAACTTTATGGGCCTTATGGTTCCTGCGTGAACCTAAAAGTCGTATCTTCTGATCAAAGTTTTTTCTATTAAAGACGCCCAAAAAATGTTCAATCCGCAGTAGACAACTACCTATATAACCGTTGTAGATAATTGGAGAAAGAAATCGAGGAATCAATCTCGATGTTTATTTGGCAAGTGGCACAAATCTCTCGAGAGGTCTGGCAAACAACCATAACATTATCACTCGCTTCGCTCTTCTTAGTAATCAACACGTCGTTTGTATGGTGACAGGCTGTTACAAATATTATAAATTTACATTTATGGGGTTCGTCTTACGAAGTAATGCAGAAAGCGCTACGTTAAATGTAGGCTCATGATCAGCCCTAAAAAATATTTTTTCTAAACTATAATTTTTTTAAAAAATATTTTTAAACTATTATAAATCGGTACTAGTTTGTATGTGTTTATTATGCCAGAAAATATATCCGCGATACCATATCACGAACTGGGTATCGGGTCTACCTACCTACACGCTAGGTTATAACGTGTGAAATAAGTACTGTATGCTTGTGCATAATTTTATTCCCCAAAAATGGATTTTGTCATGTCTAATATCCACTTTATTCTCTGAAGTGAGCACTGTCTTTATAGCCCCTTTCTGCTCTGTACCTGTTTCTACTCGTTTGTCGACCACGAACTTCTGGATGACGTCCCGATGGGACAGGCACGTCACGGTATACGCCCTATGGCCTTTTCTGTCACAGACCCGGCACCGCACTCGCTAGCCTGGTACTCCCTTACCAAATGGCTACCACTACATCTATAGCGGTTGAAGCTGGTAAAGACTCTGATCCGCTCTTTCGGTGTTTACCATCGGGCTGCTAAGCTGATGGTCACCGGAATTATGGTTTTACCAGAGTTTCAGTGCGTTATTAACCATGAATGACCGTGTTCTCCTCGCTATGTGCATAAAAGAAAGGGTGCTTTTATTTTGCGCAAACTCGAAGGCCATGCTGAAAACCATGTGAAGAAAGCTCAGCGTCTGCTGAGCTTCTGCTATGCTGTGCATAGACAGACAGCTTTATTTTTTCAACAGTTAGCACTTCGGTCACGGAGCAGAGACATACTTTTAAATTTGCCATAACTGCCACTAGTTATGGTAAATTTAAAGGGCACTGCGTCACTTTTGGGGGAAATTTTCGAATTCGTCAGGTAGAGCTGCTGAGAACCGAGAGGTCTCTCGATCTTCAGTATTATATGAGAGTTAATAAATATCATATAATACCACCACAGCCTTCCGAAAATATGCGGACACGAGCGAAGGCAGCAGGAGTAATGCGGGCTTTAGGCTCGAGAACAATTTTTTTAGCTTTAAGAATAATTTTTTGCCTAAAGTATAAATATTTACTCAATGAGATACTCTTCGCATTTATTTTCACCTCAGTGGCTGATTCCAGAGAGAATACATTTAGTTGGCATACCGTTAACAATTAGTTGCGAAATTCTTGATATTCATACAGTTTCAGATGTCCTATAATATGATGTAATATCAAAATAAATATAAGGACCCGAATGGGTAGAAAACGCATACCTAACTTTAAACCAATATGGATGGGCTTGAAGTTGCATTTAGCGTCGATTTAAGTAGTTCCTCAATCTATAACTAAAAAACAAGAGCTAGAATTGATATCCCGAAACCAGTAACCACTTCATAGCTATTGAAGTTTACAAGCATATTTAAAATTTCAAATGTTCACCTTTCTACCATTTAATGTGCCAAATGCTTTTATTTGTTGAATATATTCAATCAGTCCATGTGACCCTTTCGAGGCAAATACACTGCAAAAGTAGTTTTTAAAAATCTCTGACCTCTCTGTTCCGTTTTCAATAGCCTGTACATCTAATCTAATAGGCTCATCTCATTAACCTTTCTTATAGGTTTGTTGACGTACATATTTATTAACGTAACGTGCGTTACGTACCTATATAATTCCAGTTTTTCAACTCAAGAGCTGCAATTTCAATGATCTTTAATTTCATGGACTCTTTTCGCAGTTGCACCTGAGAGTCGAGAAATGAATCGTTTTGCATTGACAAATGCAGATAATCGACATGGCTCTTGAGTTGTTGATGCTTTCAATTCTCTCTAGTTTAAATATGAAAGTGAAGGAAATATTATGTAAATATCGCACAAAAAGCTGAACTGGCAATCCAGTACTTCCGTGAGCCAGTAGTTTCTAAATATCTGTCGAGCTTGGTGGCTTGGTGCATTCACGTGCGCATTGCAACCGGAGGAGAGACGTAGATGCACGGATTTGATCGCTACCGTTGCACGTTTATATTTATGAGGCCCGTCCGGTTACAAAGGAATGTTATAAGGAATAATGTGGACGTTAAGTGTTGACTGACGGTTAGCTCTAAAGAAATGTTTTAATACTTTCGCCCATTATGTAAGGCCGGTGAGAAAGCAAGCGTTAGCAAAGTCGCTGTGCGGAACCGGCCCTCAGACATAGCGCAACCACTCTAATCTGTGCCGGGTAGATCGGGGTCCATGTTGTAACTGTTGGGCGGGTTTCAGCGAGCACATCAAATAATCCTCTATACTATCTACCTCTTTTCGATTAACTTCTTCGTCCGAGGTAGTTAGGTACCAACATAAGAACGTGTAGAAGTTAAGACCGTTTGAAATCGAATCCGGCAAGATTCTAACGATTTTTTATGAGTTAATACTTTCCCACCTGTAGAGCCTATGTTTCTACTATACATATTAAAGCTGTTAGTCAAGGACATTTCACATTATGACATCACGTGGTCGAGTCTGACATGGGAGCTTGTAGGACAATACCTGCGTCGTTAATACACCCGGTGATGCGTCCGTTACAGTTTTCAGCCAAAGGTTTGCACAGTGATTTAGCGCCGAAGGTACTAAGTTTTCCACAAAAGTTAGCCAGAGATGTGTTTAAGTACTGAGCTATGTCCATATCGTGATGAGATAATGCGTGTTATATCAATTGATTCTCAGCGCCCTTACTACGTAAGGATGCAAGAGCGAAACGGTACGTTTGAGCATAGGAGCATAGCGGTTCGAACTGGTTTTACAAGTTTATCTGCCTGAAAAACAATCGCAAGTTTAATCGCATTTACCTTATGTTTATGCGTTTTGAAATCATTCAAGCACGTATGATGCACAACCACCTTGACAAAAGTGTTCCTATCTAACAATTGTATAGCTCCATCAACATTGCAGTAACAGGCTTTCGATAGAAGCAAGACTGGAGGTTACTGCTAGTCTCTGCTCGAAACTCGGACTTAAAACGCTCTACATTTGAAGGATCGATCAGCAACACTTTTTTATTTGTAGAAGACTATTGGGGTCGCTTATTATTGCATCAAAAGCAGTCGTATGAAAGAGATGAAAGTTAACAATAATGATCTGTGGAGTTATCCGCATCATTATTCGGGTGAAGGACGTTCCAGTAGCTCTTTCCAAGCTGTTTGATATTTTGTACCAACTAAAGCATTTGTAACCGATGACTAGTACGAAGAACTTGAAGCTCGGTGCACAGTAAAGAAGGCATTTCCCATTGTTAATTCAAGACAAATCGCATTATTTGCTCAAATTATACACGTTCACTACACCGCTCTTAACAAAGTGCACTAATCTCGCCTCTAATAAGAGTATTCTACAGTAAATCGTAAAAATAATAACATAACTGTTCCTGGACATTTTATTTTACAAAACCCTATTTTCATACTTTTCCATCTTGCTTAACTGCTGCCTTTATTTTGTAATAATAATTTAGAGTATTTTTTATTAATTTGAATTAACAAATTAATTTAGATTAATAAAAATTAATTAAAAACGAATTTAATTGAAATTTAAATTTTTTACAGGGTATTTAATGATGTAACTATTTCTTCAGAACAGAGATGTTTTAAGCTTTGAATTCCGTGCTGTATATATTCAATAGTGTCTAGTGAAAGCAATTTCGTACAAACCAATTCCGTAAATTTGATATCTTTTACTTTTGGTTCCCCGAAGCTGCGTATAAATGCGTGAAAGTTGTATAAATGGCCCACTCTATAAATTTAAATAATGACCTTATCAAAAAACCCATTATACATTTAGGTCAATTACGGCGTCTCAGTAATTCCAGTCATTAGAAGCACTAAGACTTATACGTAAAACTCTAGAAGACGAAACTGGCCTTGTTAATATTATCCGCCTGGACGGAAAGAAAAAGAGAAATCCCTATATCACGGTATACGACGCGAGGTCTCCTACATATCCGGTAACTTAACTTGACATCAACTTGGCTTCTGTGTACGGCGCTCGTTTTCGGTTATCCCAATCTCCAGTTACCAAATCGACTATGTTGACTTGATTACCCTTGCTTTAATTAAAACATTCAACTTTTTACGCTATAGCGTGCAGCTACCTTAGTCAGCATCTCTAAGACCCACGCACTCAGCTCCATCTCCCTCGACTATACTCCGTGTTAATTTAGTAATAAATAAACATCTGCAATTGCAACTTTCTGAATGTATAAATTTAATTTGTAATAATCTCATTTCAGCAGGAAACGCAGTTAGACACATTTTCAGTTCAAAGAGTCACCGTTTACTGAAGATATCCAGATTAGAGCCTAGTAACAGACCTAGAGATCGAAATGTCTCAATGATATTAAAGACTAGAACTGGATATTTGGATAATATTTCCAAATAACACCAACCATAATTTAATCAATTGAACGGACGATAATTCCGCAGGACTAGCTTAAAGTTAGCATAAGAGTTATTTCATATATATGCAGAGATGAGAAGTTACATAGAAGGGCATGTTGGTGATGCGAGGTGCAGATGTAAACAATTTTTCTATACATGCGGTGATATCGGTGCAGTGGGAGCTGCTTAGAGAGTAGATGAGAAAACTTCTGAGGGCATATTAGACTTAAGATATGAGAACTATGTCCTAAAAACCACCATGCCGGAAGCAAAAAATGATGCAATTAGCATAAAGGGTACAAAGATAAGACGATTCCAAATCAGTTTGAATACAACTAGATGCATTGTTCGCGTCGTTGTTGGTCAAGATATAGACATGGTCATGGTATAGCCTTCTTCATTGATATTGTTTTCATTTGCACCAATAAATCGCTTTGATTTTTTTAATTGCTTTGATTTTTTGCTTGTTTTAATGTAGTCGTTTAAAAAACTGCCTCCAACTTACCGACTTACCTGCCTCCATGAAGAATGAGTAAAGTCGTATACAATTGGTAACAATTGGTTATCTATTTCATCAGCGGCTGATAGTGAGATCATTAAGAGCTCTCGCATGCTCTCAACAATTGAGCAAACCTTACGCGCAACGTTGTTAAATGTAGTGATAATGCTATGAGCGCAATTTCTAGTTGATTAAATGAGTCATATAGGGACGAACTGGAGCGGTGACCTGGTAGATGAATGGTATTAAGGTAAAATGAAGCATGAGTTAGATATTAGAATATAGAATGATGAATGATGGGATAAGATATGAAATACCACGGGGAATGCGTTGGATTGGTGGATGATATAGCATCTAAGGTAGGCTGAGATATGAAATGGCACCTAAAATAGAATGAGTCATAAGACGGAGTGGAAAATGTGGTAGAATGATGGGTAAGATGCTATCTAAGGTACCGTGAAGTATGAGACGAAGTCGGAAATGCGATATAACTGTAAATGAGCTGAAATATGTAATGGGATGATGCATGAAATGGAGTGGAAACTGCAGTGGATTAGTAAGTGAAACGGTAGTTGAACGGTGTTGGTCAGGTAGGACATCCTAGTTATTCCCTAGTATGAAAAGGATTTCAATCAGATCATCATCATTATGTACAGACACGACACAGTAATATCGAAACATTAGAAAATGGATCATACTCTATAGTGCCAGTGAATCCAGTCTGCAACTCTGTTCAGCGTTGGTCAATTTATTTCTAGGTTTTTCTCAGTTTTCAATGTCCACGAACCCGGGTCATCAATGTTGACAATCAGTGCCCGCGTTCCGCAGTAGACGTAGTCTAAGAACTTCATCGCATATGAAGTGCTTGGGTGGGAAGCTTTCAAGGACTGCTGCTAGCCCACGCTCTTTACAGGCTAAGAGCAAAATATTTAGGAATCCGCACAGCTTACAAGAAGTAAACAGGTCTATATGTATAAGCAGAGGAACCAGGTCAGGCATACGAGCAGTTAGATGAGTTTACACTCCAAACTTCAACGTACTCTAATTGGGTCAAAATTGGCGTTATTAGAACAGCTTTTACTTGATACTCAGCAGTTCCTCAATCGAATGTATATTTTTACGTGTACGTTATTTTGATCAGAAAGAAAAGGTTACTGTCTTGAACTCGACATGTTTTTATCTAGTTCTGAATGCAGGTAAATTTCATTGAATGAGTATACCAAGAAAATGGCATCTACGAGCCTTGAGGTAAATGTGGAAGAAAGCCAACTTCAACTGTGTTTTCCTCTTTTAGCGTAGTTCTTCACTCGCGCAAACACAACACTAGATGTCGCGGTTGTTGATTCCAGAAGCTTGTAGCCTTATCAATAAAACGTTAATGCCTACAAAGTGTTGTACCAATTATGTAGTACTATACTCTAAATGTTACAGCCAAACCCGGAATGGTGCTGGCTCACAAAACCATTTTATTCATGACCAACATCTGCTCATTTCTATACCGGAGAATATGCCAATTAAATTATAATTGCGTTTATTGCAATTTTTTTCTATAAAAAGAAGCTGATATCTATATGTACTAATTCATCTCTTTCAACAGACGGCTAACACGCAGCTGAGAGACATTATCAATTTTTAACGTACCGAAAATTAATCAAAATTAATCAAAGCCTAAGCAATTACCGGTAGCCAACATAGATTCAGCTACCCAAAAACCTTATTTAACTGGAATAATCCCAATACTAATCCCAATAATCCCAATCGTAGAATCAAACAAAAAAATATATCAAAATCAGTTAAACATTTTATTAAATTGTTTTCAAACTAAATAAAGAGTCTCAAGTTTTTTCATGTTTTTGTCATTAATCATATATTTTTCTATGACCGTCTATAAGCTTCTGGGTTTTGTTAAAGGGTTTAGAAGGATAATAGAAAATTAAAAGGTAATTCGATGAAAGAAATAAACGTGTAATAAAAAAGTAAGAAAATATAAATGTAAAAGCCAGGGGTTCGCATTTTTTCCCATTATGCGTCTATGTAATAGACTATATTTATAAAAGTACAGAAAATACTCTTAAAATGGGTGTATTTTCATTTCATAGCCGGCTTAAAAGATAAACAAATATGAATGATTACTCTTCATATCTTTTGCTTTATGCCCTTCACACTTTATAGCCAGCTTAAGTTACAATCAAAATTGACGAACTACTTCTTAATTTACAACCCTCATCGATTTAAATAGTAATTTTACGTAGAAAAGGTCTTATCGGTCATTAAATTACGTCCCGGACTAAAGCCTAAAAAGAGCAATTTTTCTCTAGTCCTCTTCGAAGCCGATCCATATTGCCGTTGCCGCTTTTTTGTCCGTTTCCAGGTGCTTGAATTTGAATTAGTCGCCACTTGGACATCCGACCGAGATGGCGACTGTTGAAAAAGGCAATCAGTCGTCGCTCCTAGCTTACGATCGGGGTGAACTTCTGCTGGCTTCAAAACCCCCAAACGATGCAGAGACAGCATAAATAACAGCAGAAGTAAGTGCCTCCTCTGGTGCTACTATGATGACCACAGGCGTTGGGGCCCCTAACAGCTCTTTACACTTTTAGTCAAACTCATTTCTGTTGTTGCTGCTGCTGCTATGACTGCAGCCGAATTTGATCTTTTATAGATCCATGTAATTAGATGGGCGGTATCATATGGGACACATAAAATACAATGCTTACGCATGGATAAACAATAGAGTGAAGGGAGATGAAAATGTTACTCTGCTATTGTGTTATAGGATGGTTTCTGGACGCCTGCGCAAGATATCACGCTTACCACACAATTAAAAAATATAGGGCTCAAATTGTGTGCCTAGGACCCAGACATGATAAACATGGCGCAAAGACCAAGCAGCAGTAATCGCAGCCAGAAAAAGCACAATCAAATACTAGCATCCCTAAGTGCCTTCCATTCTACAATTATTGATAAATGCTATCCGGTGACTGTATGGAAGGTATATATAGCATCCAAAACATTGAGCGTTACCTTCTGTAGAACCTGAAGATGTGTGGATTTTCGAAATGACTGTATTTGTATTTTATTATCCAAGAAGATTATTGGCTGTTAATCATATGATTAAAATGTCTTAGGACAAACAAAACTGTCATCCATATATTCTATTTTTTCGAAAATATCAATAACTAGCAACTTCGCAGCTCTCCGTGCCAACGCGGGGACTGGTAAATTAGAGAAGTCCAGGTCAGCTCGGGACGTTGGAAGATTTTCTAAAAAAAGAAAGCTCTAAAGTGGACCTCGTGGTGGCAATTGAAACGTCGTTAAGAAATAGTCGACTATGGCATATGTGGTATCGTAGATTTCCATTTTTTGCTCGAATAGTGGCGTTGCTACCTGCGCCCTTGCTGTCGTCAGGGTTCTAAACTCAATCGTGAAAAGCAGTCGCGACGATAATGTATAGAGCATTCGTATTCACATAAGAAAGCCAGTCCCGAAAGGTTTATTATTAATTTCTATTCGAGTCATTTCTCTCACAGGGAGACCCTGCATGACTTATTGGAAGATACTCTTTGTAAAGGCTGCCCTCTGTTTACTGTGATAAGATATGCAAATATAAACTTACTAGCAAGTTTACCTAACCGGAGTTGCTCTTCGTTTTTTTACGATCGTGTACGACATTATTGATCGCGTCGTGCGAGCTGCGCCGGATATATACATGGATTTTAGCAAACATTTTTATACCTATCGATTATGAAACCAACTGCCTTGGTTCCAGGTACATAACAGTGCTAACGTCGAGTCTGCATTCGTTAGTACGTGAGTTCGAGATATGCAGAATCAAAGAGCACATACCTACGCAGTATGTGCTCTTTGATGCCCGTTTTTACCTGAATGTAGATAAAAACGGGCATACTGCGAGCAATAATACCTTTTTTATGACAGCTTCTATAAACTTAGAGAAATAGAATAAACTTAGAGAAAAGACTGATCACCTGTAGAAATTTTTCAACGCCTCCTGTAGAAGTGATGCTGGATTAGTGAAGCTCCCCTGTATCTTAACACCGGCAAAACCTCTCAGTTTTAAAACGTCGCTGACGAATTAAATCAGTATCTGCAACTGTCTGTATCGTTCCTTCGATCTGAAGAGGACACTCGTTCAGTCTCAGAGACCATCTGCCGGGCTCAAATATTTTTTTTTGAATTCTTGCAGGTCATTGTATGTGAACTAAAGAGGGCTCTAAGCTCCACAAAGGTCTCGGAACGTCGGTACCACCAGCAAACCATTACATTATTAATAATGCCGTCACCATCTGTGCCACCACCACAGAAAAAGTTTGATCATGTGTTTCACATGATCAAACTTTTTCTGATATCAAGTTCCTTTTAGTGTAAAGTAAAACATTATTATTCCGTTGTTTAAAAATAAGAGTGAGAGCACGCTGGCCTCTCATTATAAACCGATACCATTGGTTGATTTACCTTTTAAAACTCGTGCCTTCTAGACTGAAAAGATACCCAAGTTCGAAATGTTTTTGTTGATTCAGTTGCAACTTCAAATCCGGATGTAACACATTTTGGTTTGGTGTTTTCTCGAGCGCCCGCTGTCTTTAACTGCATCAAACACTCTCTCCCTGCAAATGCTTAAGCATTTCGGTTACTGCCTTAGGGTAATAGCTCGGTTTCGCTCTTACCTGGGAAATTACAAAGGTGGATCTCCCCAAAGGACCACCTTGGGGCCGTTTCGGTTCATCATAATTCAGAATTACATTCTGTTGAAGGTTGCTGTTGACAACTACTCTAAAACTATAGCCTATGCTGATAAAACATTTCTGCTTTAAGGATTTTTCGTCCTCACTCTGAGAAATATTCTGAGGTTGACTATGCAGGTTGAGGAAACAGCTAAAAATTTTGAGAGTTTGATTTGGCAATAGACATGAGCAAGATAGGTATCACTCTATTCTGCATGATAAGTCACTCTGTTACGGCATCCGCAACGGCGCGTCGTGCCCTACTGTTCCGCTTTGCGGTGTCGAGAAGCCACTCTCTCCATTAATCGAAAGCTTGGGATTGTATTTGCAGAAGATCCTCAAGTGGCAAGCCTAGCATTTGAGCACATGTAATGCTGCATCGCGTTATAACGATGTCTCTTGAGGTTCTGAGCGGACAATTTGCTGCTGATATTCAAAAACGTTTGTCATATATCTGCTTTATTGCGGTATCACGCTGGTTCAAATGATGAAAGAGTATGAAGAAGTGAGATCATTCAGAACGACACTTTCAAAATGCTATTTGGCAGGTATCGTTATGAACCGATAGCCCAATATCCGGTAGAGAAATTTGAGCTTGCCCGGCTAATTAGGATCTGCAAAATTCAGACAGCCCTTAGTGCCTTTAAAATAGTGATGGATAAAATAAGCGGACATTTCCTTTCATATAGATTTTATAGTAAACATATTAACACGCCGGTCTATAACATCTGCCGCACAACCTGTTGTTAAGGAATTTAGTCTCACCGCTCTTGGCTACCGTCTACCCGCTACTTAGGGCTCACTACCACGTGAAATACGGTTCCTTATTTTTGCAGCAAACATCGCCCGAGTAAAAATGTAAGCTACATAATCGAATACGATAAGACAAAATAGATAAGAACGTGTACATACCTGAA
The DNA here is from genome assembly GCA_002081605.1 of Tropilaelaps mercedesae. NCBI lineage: Eukaryota > Metazoa > Arthropoda > Arachnida > Mesostigmata > Laelapidae > Tropilaelaps > Tropilaelaps mercedesae. The sequence goes on from MNPL01002256.1 coordinate 11,337, forward strand.
CTTACAAAAAAGTTGAAATACTTATTTGGAAACGCAGTTGAAAAAGAATAAGAGCTAAAACAAGCTGCAAAAACTTAGATGATGTAAAATTATTATTACAGTAAAGCAATCTATTTCTATGCATGCTCAATTGCTATAATATCCATAATGACTACCACTTAAAGTGTTTATATTGATATTGTGTTAATCATACCTTTGTATATTATTATATTTGTGATAAGGAAAGCGTCGTTGCCGTTCCATTAATAAAGTATTGTATTAATCAAGTTCGACGGCAACGTTTTTGCCGGCGACACTGTACTTGTATCTTATTGTTTAATTACCTCTACGGTTGATACACCCTTTATTTTTATTGACGATCCAGTTCTTTCCTTACTCTCATTTTGTTTCGATGGTTTTTATTTTTTGCGTCGCGGTAAGCCTGACTGCTTGGCTATACATATCTCAGTCACTTTCCTCATCACACTACTTCACTGCATTATTAAAATGCACTACACCATTAACGGCACTTTTCAAGTCGAATAGTTTTGCTTGACCCGGTTTCACCGAAATAGGAGATTATCGCTACTACACACATAGAGAAATAGAATATATTACTAGATTGGCTTTCCTTGGAATATCTTAGGGCTCGCCATCAACCAACATTATTACTTTTTATATTATTTTGTAAAACGGATCCCAAAAATGTAAATATGCAACGACGGGAACCGAACCCGTGCAGGTTGCAACGCGCACACGAATGTGCCAATCCACCTCGTGCTCGATTCCGTGAGTCAACCCGACTCGTGATAGCCGCCCCGATAGCTGCTGTGCTGATGGCTTCGTGGCCCCGACTCGCATGTTCGACGTTGCGCTCCTTCCTTACGAACGGCTTGACCTCAGAGTGGTGTAACAGGAACCTGTAAGGAGCCTCGGCTCTATGAATCGCTTTGCTGTATGTTGGTTCTACACAGGCATCATTCATCACATATCTTCCTCTACCATCCCATACAAAAATGCATCAAAAACAAAAATTGATCAGTGAAGTTTCATTGAAAGAAAACGCCATGACAGAGAGAGAAACAGACATTTGCGTTAGAACATTTAGCCTAAAACATCTCTGGGCCTTCAGCGCTTCGCTGTTCCAGGCTGCTTTTCATCTCTTAAAGCACGTAAACAGACACACGCCGAGCAGCATTTATAGAAATCACGGAAATATCCTATAAAGCCGTCAGTGAACCATTAACATTAAATGTCCAACGTTAGAACTATACAATTTTTCAGTTTCCTGTATATTGTGGTCACGTACTATGCAACGGCCTGCTGACTTTTATTACATTATACCATGATAGGAAACACCATGTGTACAATTATTACGTTATTCTGTCAGACACCCTAAACATTTCTCGTGCACAGAATGCTGCGCCTTTTTATATTATAGACAGGCGGTGTATGGGGAGCAAGTACAAAGCTTCTCTGGTATTAGTCCCAAGTAGCTGCTCGCGTAGTTCTGCTTGCAGGGCCCGGAAGAAACCTTAATCCATTGTACCTTGCTAACAGTAGAAATTAATAATTTCATATTCGATAGAGCGAACTTGGCAGCATCTTTTTCTTCCGGTTAATGGCCCAGGATTTGACCTTGCATACCACTGAGATTGACAACAAAGGCAAACAGGGTCGATAGCATCCAATAAGTCAAGCTAAAGTTCAATATCGGAACGCTATAAGTGTTTATCCTGGTGTGATACGCCTATGTTCATGGTGCTCGTCAACTTCATTCTTCGCAAACTTTCGACATGAACATTTTACAAAACGGTTTCCTACGCCGGTTATACCTTTCTCCTATTTCGCACTCACTTGTCAGAACTTACTTGACATTTGCCAGACATTTGAAAAGGTGGCAAGGGTTGGAAAGATGTTTGGTGGATTCGACCATGGAATCGGTCGGCCTAATACAACTTTGTTTCGCCAGCCTCAAAGAGATATTCAAGGGAAGCTAAAATATATGAATGGTGTAGCGATATTATGCACAAGATCTCTAAAAGATTTGAATATTACTCTTCATGAGGCTTTTATTCATTGGAATTGAAAACCCTTGTTTACTCTGACGAAACAACGCTGATGTACAAATGTCCACCCTAAGATTTTGTTGAAGACTTCACTTATAATGGTGAAGGGTGAATAGTGATTAGTAACTTTCTGCAATAATAATTGCCTCTTCTTCTTTTTTTCAGAATGTGAATGTTGCCTTGCTTTGTTGGCGTAGACCGTATTACTTAAGAGAATATGGAGGTAAATACAGCTATAAAAAGAGCCTAGAAATTTTTAAAATCTTTTTAAAACCTCTATTTCGATTGCTTTCTTTTCTCATTATGTTGCCTGTTTAAATGACTCAGTTCTACCAAACTCTCTGAGGCAGCTGGTTTTTGACCTAATATCCGCAACCGTGGAAAATTGTAAAAGATGCTCGTCAAATTTTACCGTGAACTTCTATTGAAATCAGCTATTCATATTTTGGTGAGAACAACATTGAGACATTGCAAGATTGCGTCAGAACGAAGCCGAAAAGTAAAGTCTATTTCACAATTCACTTCTAGTTTACCTTAACGTCCTACGTATTGATGACTAGCACCCTGTCTTGCCGAATAGAGCACGGACTGAATGGCAAACGTTACGCAAATATATTTATCACAAAGCTAAACCAAATTACCACTATTTGTTTTTGTTGTATAAACACGTAAAAACACACATTAAATACAATATTTCATTTTTGGAAACCAACTTTCTGAAGAGCACTATAAGAGTTGCGGAAATTAGGTACACATGTCATCTCAGACCCTTTAATCTCGTTTATGAAAAAGAAACTAATTTCTGTTTAACTTGATGTTCAAATAGAAGAGTAGTACAAACTTTTGTTTCAAGATCTGCTGCATTTACTTTTGAGAGAACGTTATATAAACCACGTTTCAGTAGTTGTCAAATAGTCGAGCCGAAATTTTTGCACGTGCACTGGCTTATTCTTTTTCACGGATCCAGGCTTTGCATTACGTTATTGTGCTAGTTAGATGACATATTCTTACCACGTCGAAGATTTTCCGCATCAACCACCTCGACATTCACCTAATAGTTGCAGCATAATTTGTATATCAATCGACTACGACCCAAAGAAAATTAACGGATATATGCAAGTATGAAGTCGTTACATACAAGTGGGTTTCGTTTTAGTACTGCGTGCCACCAATTATTAATTTATAGGCAGATTTAATTGAGAAACTCAACAACTACTTCGGCAATGCGAGGAGCAAAAAAGACTTGCGTGCTTCAGAGCATATTGTATTATATTTATGATCCTCAAACCTGATCATAGAAGGTACTACGCAAATATACTTATTTGTACATTTCCATTTACATACCTCTTTTAGTCATACTATAATAGTTTCGTATCGTCTTTGGAGTACTTGGACTAGTCTATTCAAGCATTATATCTTCCAAGATATAACGCTCGAGTAAGTCCTATTTGAAGTATTCTTTCTGTGTCAGGAAGCTGATCATAGATATTTCAGTTTGTTTTTATTCAAAATCAGCAGGAGATGCATAGATTGTCGCGCTGTGTGTTTTTTGCAGACGCGAAATGGGAGTAATCGTTATTTTCTTCGCGAAGCCCAACACCGCTATCGAGCACCGAGAGATTGCACTACAAAAATGCCTGTATTACTCGTAGTCGCCTTCTTCACCTATTTTTTTCTGCTGATACTATCTGTTAGCGGGAGCTATAATCAAGATCTGATTCTAATGAGCTATGTTTCATGTGGATTATCATTAAACAAACGTCTAGAACTAGTTACTAATCATCCGGTGTAAGAATGTCAATCGTAGATACCTGTAGTATATCGCGTATCTTCCTACTGCTGCTATAGTATCGTGCTTGCATGTTTTTGTTATTGTTCATACCGTGCGTATTGCTATGAATGAGAACACTAGTACGGAAAAAATGGACGATGGTGTTAAAGCGGAGTTTAGTGATATTTTTAGTGATGATTGTTCCCGTAAAAGCGTAACTTCCCTTTCTTCGTGCTCAAAAACGGATTATTCGACGTGCCTATACGTCGTTCGTTGTGCTAGCTGTGGTTGCCGTTGCACCTCTCGTACTGCTGCAGCAAGGTGAAGGAGAACTGGAAAGGGCCTTCTTCGCTGTTGCCCGCCGCAGTGGCGGTGGTTTCAGCGGCCGCCGTAGCAGCGGTCCCATCAGCAGCAGCAGCAGCGGCGGCTGCTTCCACTACTGCAATGTCTATGGGGCCGGGGTGCGCGGTCGGTTGCGCGAAGGGCGGGAGACGGCGGCGTTCTCCGCTTAAGTGGCGGCTAGGGCGGCTGTTGATTGCCATAGCTTTCTGTGATGGCGTCGTAGTGGTGTAGCTGCTGCTGTCGCTGCTACTGGCGCTGTTGTTGCCCACAGTCGGTCGTCGGCGCCGTCACTGAGAGGCGCGCAGAGCGAGCGGGTGGCAGCAGAAGAGCAGTGTGTGTAGTACACAGGCGACGAAGTGGCGTCGTTACAGGAGACGAGGTGACAGTAGCGGCCGAATCAGCAATAGAAATAAGAGCCGCTAATAATACAACAAAATCAGAACAGAAAAAAGAAATAGAAAATGCTGAGCCCTAAGAGTGACAGCAACAACTAAGAGAAGATATAAGATGGAATAGGAAAAAAAATTGGAGAGCCGAGACAACCAATCCTATCTACAAGCGCTGCTTCTACTTTTGCCATTCTCCCTATTAGTAAGGAGGAAGAGGAGTCGCCTGGTAAAGAAATTAGTGCTCCCTTAACTCCATCTTCCCTTACCTCTCTCTGTGCATCTGATTTTACATGTGGTGTTCATAATGGTAACGCTAGTGAAACGGTAGAAAGGATTTAATGTGAAGCCGCCTGCTGCTACAACTACCATTGCATCCTAGATTACGTAAAGATATGCATGCAGATTGAAAAATTGTTTATGCTTCAGTATCGTTGGATATCAGTCATGCGAAATACAAGCTGCTCTATGAAGATTGAGTAACGTTTTAAAAAGGATAAAAAGGAATGAAAAGAATCAAGTGACTCCATCTTGCCGATATATCTTCCGTACCCAAAAGAGGCCAAAACGAAGAAAAGAAAAATTATACAATTTAACCCCCCTAATGGTAAAATAAGAGGCGCCCGCAAAAGGTTCCGCTTTTCGGTTATCGCTGCATAATTTACAGTCGCGTCTTATTTTTCTACTGTACGTTTGCTTGTGTTCCATAAAGCTCAACAAAGCTCTGCCCCACTGTATAGGATAAGTGGTGAGAAAGTGAATTTGATGAAAGTGAGTGTATTTCAATGGATTCTGCTTGCGCGTCTTTGATAGCCCAGTGCCGTTCGGTTCCCTCGGATGATGACGATATTGTCTGCTATTGAGGTGTTGTAGTCCATATAAATATAAAAATACATTGACGTACATATGTCGCTCATCTCCCTCCTTCCCCTATTGATTTCTGCTGGTACTGTCTGCTAAAGTCAGTGAGTGTATGTGTGTGTGAGTGTATGTGGAATCTCTTTGTGTACTGTGGAAGAGGAATTAGAGTCATTTACTCGTTTGTGTCTTCATTCAATCGTTCGTTTGATCGCGAGAAAAAGAACTAAAAAAATATTTTTTGGATGATCATCACAAAAAAGTGCAATGACGATCAGTTAATCGAAGCTATCCCAGCAGCGTCAAGTGAATTGTGGAAAAAGCAAACAAAAGCCGGAACCCCTTCAACTTAATACAGCCGATCTCATTTCTAATGCCAAGTGGATGGAACTGGGATGAACAACAGTAATAAAAGTGCTGATAGTGCTACTGCCCAAAAAAAACGAGACAGCCTCATCGCTCTCCCTCCATATCGGCCATTGCGCATTGGGTGTGCTTGCGTTAATGTGAGTCTTGCCTATTAAAAATTCAATAGTTAATTTATTCTGTAGCTACTCAGTATGCCCACCTGCTCATTATCATAGCACACAACGTACTAAACTGATTTGAGACAACGAAGAGAAAAGAAAACCAGGGAGCATTTGGATATTCCATTAATCTTTTCCCAGTCGTTAAGTACCAAGCGACAGATTTAATTCTCTCACAGCTAAACTAGGGCAACGACTAATGTAGTAAGCTATATCTGCGATGTGATAAACC
>MNPL01002259.1:0-11909 GCA_002081605.1 Tropilaelaps mercedesae
ATATATATATACGTATATATATATATATATATATATATATATTATTCAAAGAGAGACAAATATTATTAGCGGCTGGCTTGGCCTTTGCTGGGCTCAAAGCTGCAGGTGGCATCTGGCCAAAAGAATAACAAGTGAAGCGAATCACGAAAAAAACAAAAATTGGAACGAAACAGCCGACAGCTGACAACCAAGAAGCAAGAAGACCTCGTGGGACAGAAGGGACACCAAGTGTCCGTCGTAAAAGTAATCCTCAAAATCAATACGTGTAGATAATTGAGTTTCTCGTCTTCGGCCTTGCGAGTCCTCTGCAAATCAAATAATAGCAGCATACATAATAACAGGTGGAGGATATGTGTATAGAGGTACGGAATGGGGTAGACGGATAGAGGGTTAGAAGACGACAGACAAACAGACCAACGCAATCGTAGAAAAAGGAATAGTCTCTAATACCCACATCCTGGCTTACTCTGAATAATCGCGTACGATAACGAAAAACAAAATCAGTCGAATCCGGCGAAAATAGAAAGACAAACGCGTTGCAGTTGTGTTTAAAATAAATCAGGTCTTTTAGTCCAACGATAAACCGTACATTTTCGCCTTCATTACAGAGAGTCCGGAGTCATGACTTTCTAACGGCAGAGTATCTGGTAATAACGAGTAGAAGCATTATGCGCGCGTACAGCACAAAAACAAATAGTAAAGCATAGCGTGTATATATGCGTCCAAGGTAACCAATCATCTTCAGCTCAAACAATCGTATACTTTTCTCTTCTAAGGGTTTGTTACTGCAACAGAATGTGCTAATGCCATTACCTGTTTCGCAACGTTTTATTAATGTCGTTTAAGGTCACATTGCCAACTTAAGTCGACAATGAGAGAATAGTATTTTGCATAGTGAGGTCATAGGTGTTATAGTAACTTAAGTACTTTTCGACACCATTGTGCTAATAGAATGACAGGAGTCAGGAGGTTTTTTTTAGTCAGTAAGTGCACAATATTAGTACACAAATTAAGCAGAGCTTTTTCCGCTGCTGTTAGCTAGCGAGCAACAAGATTATAATGAGACTGTGTCAATTTAATATTATCCTTTCACGACTCTTATTTCCTATGGTGAACGCAGGTGTTTATCATAGTGCCGCTGTCTTACAGGTTCTAAGCTTCACAGCTTCTAAGCTGTCGTAGATCTACGATTCGTTGGGATATTATCAACTCCAAAACTAAGCATGTATTTCGATCTTTGGGTTCATCTTCAACCGTACAATAAAGTACATCTATCATAGATTCAAGTACCTACTAGACATGTGACGCCAGGTTCGTATTTTTAACCCATATGCAGCTACTATAGTCTACTTAAACAATTTGAAAACAGGTTGCCAGCCCGCCTGAACTACAGCGAGGGGAACTTAAAGCTGCCAGTTCTAAGAATCAAAAAGGCATACTAATGGTTCTGCAAAGCCCTCAATAAGGACAGTTGTATATATTTTTCCATTCACGCACTCCATTGTGCGATCAGTGTGGTGGCGAACGTCCGGTGCATGTAGTGCTCAGTGTGGTTTCTGAAATGAGAATAACGACGTAAAAAATGCTATAAGGCTATACTTCATGGCCTGATTATAGCGTAACGCAAGTATGGTTGTATAAACCCTAGCCTCAAATAATGATTTCACAAACATAAAGACCACCGAAGTCACAAAAAAATAATGTACAAGCTTTTATTTACATACTCTCATTACATTAGTGACGGATTCTTCTAATCATTCTAGGCTTGCAGTAGCCAAATAAACAGTCTTTATTCAATCGCTCGATCACTGCGATACAAAAACCGCGAAACGAGCCATTGAAAATGTTGCGTCTCAATGCAGTTCAATGCCATTCCCTTACGATCATTCATTTATGTCGTGCATATCATAATCTAATAATCTCATGAGAATACTGTTTATGCACTTATCGCATTTCGGCTACCCTCGCTACTTTACGCTTTCCAATAGTACTTCAATTCTAGATTGGTTGTTTGCAAAAATACGCCTTTCGCATCTCAATAGTCTTCCTGCAAAAATATTATTGATTAGCACAGCATAAACATTTTTAATTGGAACCATTCATTGACTTTGAAGGGTTGGCTAAAACCTTCAAACACTCAGCTTAGCCACTTTCTATCCCATCCCTAGGCCTACAAACGAATTGAAGTACTAGAAAGACCTGCTATCGCATACCCTAATCAATCCCGGAAAACGATAGGCCCTAGTCAACGATTCTGACTGGTGCAAATAATTGTTGCCTTAATGAAGAGCTGCAATGAGTTTGTCGTATAACAAAACAATACACAAGTGGTAGCTCTACACCTCTTGCTTTCCTTCCTTCGCTCTCTACCTGTATGTACGACCTATCTGACAAGTTGTTTCTGTAAATACATATTCCATGCATGGACATGATATTACAAACAAATAAGGGTGGAAATAAAAAAAACTATAATTTTTTAGCCAGGTCATAGAAAGTTGGGCGTACTGTGTTTAAGCCCTCCAGAGTTTGAGAAGGCCATCGTCCGAGTAACAGGCTAGCAGATTCTGATGAGGATGATGCGCTAACCCTACGACGTCGCTGTCAGCAACTGCCAGCGTTCGATCGAGAGTTCCACCAACGACGTTGAAGCAGTACAACACATGATCCTCTCCGGCAACATGGATCCACTCGCCACGTGGTGACAGGACGCAAGAGACCAATGTTCCACCTTCTCGTTTTCCCGATGAGAACGAGCGTACAATCTATCATTGCCAACATGTAAGTATAAGGGGAGGTGACATATACAAATACAACAAGATTTTAGTATTTCAATTTACTCATATGTTTGCTTTGCAAAGCCACGTAAGGCACTTCATGTCATTCTACATTTCAATTTGGATATACCCGTTACAGCGACCAAGATATATTTAGCACACCATTTCACCTAAAAATGTTGTTAGTCATTTCTAATGCTAAATGTATACATGTTTCGATTGATACTTTGAAGTAGCATTTCCGAAAATCGAAATTGCGGAGAAAGATGAATTCCCAGTGTCAGGCCCAGTTGTGCTCTGCTAAGGTAGGCATTAACGGTAGGGGCGATAAAACTGAGTTAACGAAATTAGTAGTGAGAACAAAGACAGTCTTGAACATTCGTTGACTTAATTCCACAGTTGCCAATGCCATAAATAAAGCTTAATAAGCATTACGTATACTCATCGAGCAGGTAATTATAGTCGTAGGTTGGGTAGTAAGTTCATACGTACTGACGAAATATGCATGATCGCTAAATTTGCTGTTTTTCAGCTTAAGTGAGTAATCTAAATATGAGAAAAGCAGGAAGTTGCACACTAAAAATTATTATGAATTCACATTCAAAGCAACATAAGCCTGTGGTAGTCGTCTCTCGCAGTGAGAAATTAATTTAAGTTATCAATATGGACAAAGCAAACCAATCTACAGAATTAAGCAAGATGCTGTCAAACATACCTGTCCTTGGGTATTCATGATCGAGATAGTATTAGATCTGTTGCAAACGACAAAATGTTCTGGATTTTTCGGAAGAAGATGGATCGAGTTTACCGCTGCGCCCTGAAAAAAGCAATCATAATAGTGGCACCAGGATCAGAGCGACCATAAATTTATGAAACATCGTTTCGGTTTGTTTCTCCTAGCTGGCCAGTCAGGGCAGCTTAGTGAGAAGTATATCTCCTTAAACGTGCACTAGATTATTTTAAGCGAAATGATGAATGATTGAAGAGTTTGTGCTTGGTCATGCCCTAATTTCAGGTTATATATAACTGATTGCTATTTTAGAAGCTGTTCATTATAGATAAATTAAATCAGTTAAGCCTTACAAGAAATATTCAATCAGAGGCTCTAACAGATTTATTGTACAACACCACTACCATGTGTTGATTTTTTGTTGGAAAATTTGTGTCACTGAGATAAATCAATTTAGAGAGGTGAAACGCGTAGAGCGCTTTCGACCAACTAAAAGGAATACCCTAAAGCATTTTAAAATAACATGATAATACTAATTTGCATTGTTTAGACTAGATACCTATCGAAATTCAGTTGTATTTTACCTGAGCCGCTCCTAGCGCTGCTTGGAAAGTGTGCACGCACTCAGTTGTTTTGATACTCCACATTTTTACGGTTCCATCAGAACTGCCACTTAGCAAATGATGGCCATCCGCCGTATAAACAACGTCATTGACGAATGAGCTGTGACCTCTGAACTCTTTAAGTAACTTTCCGGATTTCAGACCATGGATGCGTATGGTCTGGTCGAACGAACATGAAAGAGCCTGTGATGAATCCTTTGAGAAGCGAACGCGGGTGACGCCCTTAGAGTGGGCCTTTTCAAACCGACGCAAACACTGGCCGGTTTGTAGCTTCCAAACTTTGATCTTTCCATCTATCGCAACGCGAAATGAAACACAGGAGCAATTACTATCGGCACATAAAGTATACGAACCTAAGGCAACGCCACAGAACTGGCATTGCCTCAGAAGACACTTAGCTTACCATTATGTTTGTTGTTCGTTAAAATGTTGTAGCGAGCTGTTAATGTTCTCAGGAAAAGCAATTCAAATATAGTTTTCCTACCTTGTGCACCGGTAGCAAGCATCTCAGAGTCCCTGCTGAACTCCATGCATAATACAGCCTCCTCCATCATCATGAAGTTTTCTTGACCTTGATACTTTAAATCCTTTCGAATTTTCCCAGTGACAAAGTTCCAAACTTCGATGAAACCGTCCACCGAACCAGTGACAAGATATTGTCCATCCGGTGAAAATACAGCGCACTCGGCATGGTTTTTACCTGAAAAACATCAATAGACTGTATAGTTATAACTGTAAAATTAGAATTACAGGAGGCATTCAGGCAAAAAGCGCAAGCTAGTATTACAAATAACTAGCAGAGCATACCTGACGATGTCATCATTAAACTTCTTGTTTGCCGTGGGCACAACAATTGAGAAAAAGCTATATAGCACATGCTCACTCACCAAACTTGATCGTCTTTGCGAGCATTGTAGGGTACTTTTCTTCTTCTTGCTCTTTTATAGCTGCTTTTCCACGGAACAAATCGATTTGACTGCCGGGGGGTAGAAGGCCTTGATGCTGTTGCCACTTAAGAGCCTGTCCTAGTAGCGCGAGAAGACGAGATGGAGGGACAACCGACACCTCGCCGGAGAGCGCCGCTGCAATGGCAGCTCGCCGTTTTTCTTTCGAACTGCCTGAATAAATAAGGAAAATAAATGACTATGCATAGTGCCAGCTCAGATTATTAAAGAAAAAGGAAATTAAGTATCAACAAGCATGACCGATATTGGACATTTGTTTACCGGAAAAATACATCTTAGTTACACAAGTGTGTCAAGCAGGTGTTTAGAGTTATGTGAAAAGGTATGCTCTATTTCTGTCTACAACAAGCTACAGCATTGCGCAGACTTACACGTCGTTGACTAGTGATAACAAGAAACCCGTAGTATGGTGTAATTTCCTTTGTTTAACAAAAACATATACACTAACTATTTATGAATCAGTTCAAACCATCATATTTTTCCTTGGAGATATAAGCTATACGACCTGAACTTAGATCAGAGGCAACGTTATTGCACCTACACGTATAATGTAAACAATACGCAGAAAATGAGTGAATCTTTTAAGGGTCACCAAATCACTCAGTTGATCCTACCTGCCGGATAAGCTTCCAGAGGGTCAAAAAAGCTCTTGTTCAGTAAACTCTCGAGACCGAGGTAACGTTCGGGTTCATCCGCTTTCATTTTTAACATCGGATCAGTTTGACGAAGTAAGGACCGCGCCGCACCAAGTTCTCGTAATTCAATTAGCTCAAGTACGACCTGTAAAGTATATTGATGAGACAATGATATCTTCTAATATCTCGCTAATTGTGCAGTACGTTTATTCAACAATCCTTGTTTCAATTTAGGTTATCACAGAGCGGATCACATATTCGAATCATAACAAATTTGAAATCTCGTAAGAAGCTGCTGAAATTTCTGTCGTAATTCGTACTTCTGTTAATCACACTAACAGATTGTGCGGTTACTCCGGTGTTACATTTTGCACAATATACCGTGAGCATAACACCGCTGCGCGCAATACATTCACAGTCGAAGCGCCTCACCTGTTCATAGAGATCGATAAGCTTCCGGTCAGGGAGTTTGAGGCCCTGAACGACTTTTAAAACGATATCCCAGTGACCGAGCTGTATGTCTTGCACAAAGGAATCAATTGAATCTACAGTGTTCAACGAAATGGTCGTCTCTTCCTAAAAAAAACATAAGAACGGAAGTCTCAGAATGGTATGCAGGATAACTCGAACGCAATGCTTAGCCAGTGGGTTTTTGTATATGCACACGAGTTGCCGGATACACTTAACTAGCGTGCAATCGGATATACGACATATATTAAATTTTTATAAATTTTTGGAAAATAACTTTTAGTAAGCAGAGAACTACAGTTCAAGGGTTTGTTGAAAAAATTAAGCATAGAAAATAAGCAATAAAGAATCGATCTTGTGATTGACTGGTGAATAATTAAATGTTTGCATGTGGTACATTGACAAGAGATACAGTTTACCAACAAACTATAAATAACAGGTCGTACCTGTAATGTCTGGAGAGTTCTGTGTAAATTGCTTTCTTTGAGATATTGTTGTATGAGGCGGATTACGCTGCAAAAAGAACATGCCGTTACAATGCTGTTTAATGCCAGTCTCGACTCTTATCATTTACATACTTCTTGTATCGAATTCTGCAATTTTCATATTGTGAATAACATTTAGGTTTCGCTATTCTTACCAGCACAAAGTGGTTAGGTATATACAAACCGACAGCTAATAGAACGTTTTAGTGTACCGTTGAAAACGCAAGCCAATTGATTAGGGTAACGGAATTTTTATACCCTACACTAAAAATTCCGTGACAAAATAACATCCAATTTCAACTAGCGGCACCGGTTTCGCGAATTTCCACACACACTGAAACATTATAGATATGACTTGTATACCGATCCTTCTTTCACCTAGAATTTACTAAAGCGATCATTTATTTACTTTAGCCAGATAAACGATACAATTTGGTGAAAAAACTCACTCTGCCGCCTCAATTTCAATCGCCATGATTTTATCACTGTTTTTTTAATTTAGTTTCTACACTGTGTATCGTTGGTATAGTTCTGTTGCGGAGCGTGCCCATTTCTAAGCCGGGCCAATGTTGTGTGATGGCCTTTTCATTTTGTTGTCAGACCTCTCACTCTCGCGGATCGTTCGTATGTTGAAAATATCGTCCGTTTGTCTATTTAATGTGTAAAACTGTATCTGTTGCTGTTCGATTATAATAATTAACATTTTATGGCCTACATCCTCGAACCATTTTTACTTTTAAATCAAATTTACTTCAGTAAAAAACTCGACTAATGCATTTTATTCTTCTGGCGTGCGACAGTTCCCATCCACACGAGGACTTGGTTTCGTTAAAACGAGGCTGGCGTGCCTGTGTGGCCTACGGGTGTAGAAGTTTCTAGACCGTTGATGTTTGTGTCCATGTCGTTTTACATGGTGTGGTCTGTACGATATCGTCTGCTGCATCACGAGCAATCGCTTGCTAGCACGACTGGCAGCCCGGGGAGCAGTGAGTTTCTTCGGCTACGCGTGGTTAGCACAGACGTCTTGTCTTTCGTTGGTACAAGAGACTCCCATTTTCTCTTTCATTAACTTTCCGCTACCGTCGCGATGTCATCGATCGGAACACTTTCGTTCGACGAATTTGGACGTCCGTTCATCATCATCAAAGATCAGGACAAGAAAAAACGGCTGCAGGGCATTCAGGCTCTTAAGGTAATGTTGTGAGTGTCCACTGATTTCGGTGATTGGTGTTGCGCCGACTCACCGCACGCCGGCTGCTGAGCCAGCGCCGGCATTAATCACAAAAGCCTCTCGTGCATCGATGATCGTGGCACTTCTCAAATGTTATAGGGCGTTAGCCTGACGTTCTTATGCTGCTTAAACCGAACGACGACAAAAAGATCAATACCAAAGAGAAAAATAGCCAATATATTACAGATGTATGACCATATAAGGCGGTATCGTCGTCAGAACAGCCAGGAGTGCATAACACGTCAAAATATCCTATTGAATTCCCTGTATTAATAATCTATCGTACTCGATTGTTTTGAGGTAGTATTTAATATATTTCAAAAAGCTTATTATTTGTGACGTAAGCCAGGCTGGAAGGCTATATACAAAAACGCATGAATAAATCACCTGCGATCTAATATTTCTGATATTACATCGGGTTCCAGCTTGCAGCAAATTCTAACTGTCGTTTGCGTCTGTATTTTTGGTCTTCCAGTCACACATATTGGCAGCGAAAGCAGTGGCCAATTCGATCCGCACCTCACTGGGTCCGAAGGGCTTAGACAAGCTTATGGTCTCATCTGATGGAGATGTAACCATTACAAACGATGGAGCTACAATTCTCAAGAAGATGAATGTCGATCACCAGGTCTGTTCTACATAAACTACGATGCTAGCGCATTCAGAATACCTATATTATATCATAGCTAAAGTAAGGAGAGAGTACAATCTGTTCCTAATAAATCTAAACATTCAGGCCTCATAGCCGGGAATTAGGTGTCCCAGAATATAAGTATTCGACAACAACTGTTTCATTTGTTCTGTGGTACTAGCATTAGTGAGTAATATTACCGTTATGAAAAAAGCACTGCACCGTCTAGTACTCATAGACATTAAATATATCACCGTTTAGAACCAACACTGCACTGTGTTGACTGCCAACGAGAGATACCATTTTTCATGTTCTTCATGTATTGTAGGTGGCTCGTCTGCTTGTTCAGTTATCTCAGTCGCAAGACGACGAAATTGGCGATGGAACCACAGCCGTCGTCGTCCTGGCCGGAGCATTGCTCGAGCAAGCCGAACAGCTGCTCGACAAGGGTATCCATCCCATTCGAATCGCTGATGGTTTTGACATGGCTGCCAAATGTGCGATTGATAATCTGGAGAAAATCGCCGATTCATTTCCAGTCACCGATAGGGAGAAGCTCGTCAAGGTAGCGATGACTACGCTTGGATCGAAGATTGTCAACAAATGCCATAGACAGTTCGCTGAAATCGCGGTTGACGCTGTGATGGCGGTAGCCGACCCCGAGCGGAAGGACGTGAACTTTGAGCTGATCAAGATCGAGGGAAAGCAGGGCGGCAAGCTTGAGGATACGATGCTCGTGAAGGGCGTGGTCGTCGACAAAGACATGTCGCATCCGCAGATGCCGAAAGAGCTAAAGGACGTGAAGCTGGCTATCCTCACTTGCCCGTTCGAGCCACCCAAGCCGAAAACGAAGCATAAGCTCGATGTCACTAGCGTCGAGGACTATGAGAAACTTCGGTCGTACGAAGCGGATAAGTTCGAGGAGATGGTGGACCAGGTAAAGGCTACGGGTGCGAATCTCGTCATCTGCCAGTGGGGCTTTGACGACGAGGCCAATCACCTGCTCTTGCAGAAGAAGCTCCCAGCCGTCCGCTGGGTTGGTGGACCGGAGATTGAACTGATCGCCATTGCCACCGGCGGCCGGATTGTTCCCCGCTTTTCCGAGCTTACGGCGGATAAGCTCGGCCAGGCTGGATCCGTGCGCGAACTGAACTTCGGCACGACGAAGGATCGTATGCTGGTCATCGAGGAGTGCCATAATTCGAAGGCTGTCACCATTTTCATACGTGGCGGCAATAAAATGATTGTCGACGAGGCCGAACGCTCGATACATGATGCGATCTGCGTCATTCGTAATCTGATACGTGATTCTCGTATTGTGTATGGTGGCGGGGCCGCTGAGATCTCGTGTGCATTGGCAGTGGAGGAACAGGCCGACCGTTGCCTCGGTACCCTTGAACAGTACCCATTCCGCGCGTTTGCTGACGCCCTTGAGGCGATTCCGCTTGCCCTGGCCGAAAACAGCGGCCTCGCCCCAATCGAAACCCTAACAGGCGTCAAGAGCCGCCAGAGCAAGGAAAAGAAGCCATACCTCGGAATCGATTGCAATCTAATCGGCACCAACGACATGAGGGCGCAGAACGTACTCGAGACATTGGGATCAAAAAAGCAGCAGATTATGCTCGCCTCACAGCTTGTTCGCATGATCTTGAAAATTGATGACATTCATTCGCCAGCGAACCCGATGGGCGAATAGGCGCCTGAGTAGGCGACTTCAGAACTTCATCCAATTTCGGGGAGATAAAGACAGGACTATATGAAGAGACAGACTTCAGAGTGATCGCGTTCGCTGCAAATGGTTCTATTGTTTTGGTGACTGTCATGTACGTGCACGCAAATAAACCCCCTTTATAAGCTTAATTACTATCGCGTTGTCAGTTTTGCTGTTAATTAAATTCTATAGTAGCGATGGTGCGTTGAGCCTGTCAGAATTTAGCACTGTAGCCTCCCTTTACATGTTTATTTGAGTAACGTTTTTACTGTCTTCAAAGCTAAACATCTGATGATGAGAATGTTGATTGCGGAGAACTTTGAGTACAGGTTTCGTCTGTCAGACTTCCCAGACCTGGAATCAGGTGTGCGTTGCGGATTACGGCTGTTCGAATCCTTGCAGGTCTTGGGCCATAGGAATCCATCCATTCATCACCCAGTAGCGGCACATTATACTAAAAAAGCTTTTTGAAATAAGCAACCTGTGACTACCTTTAGAGCCAAAAGCCGCACAAAGAAACCATGTGGGCTGAGGCAGCAAATATTCAACTTGGTCGGTTAGCTTATCTCAATTATCCCCAATATATTTTAATTACCCCCAGCGGTACTATAATCATGGAACCAGCTCTGCAGACATTCACCTGTTCTGATTGGATGTAAATTCGTTCTTGTAGTACACTAAAGATAATTTTCACAATTTGCTTGGATAATCTCATCGAATGATCGCATTTAGTAATTTCACTTAGCTCAGCTATTTTAGTTAAAGACAAAGACTGCTTCGGCGCTAATACTCACGCTTGATTTGGTTAATTTATGTATGATCATTTTTACAAATGAGATTTATTACAATAAGATTATTGCAATACTACCTTTATACTATCGCTACCTTTATATGCTTAAGTTGAACGCCAGTATCGCTGAAAATCCCAACCAAGAGTAATAGAGTACGCACTCATTGCACTGACTGTACAATGAATTCATTCGATCTAAAAACTTCATTCAATCTAGAAACCACGCGAAAAGCGGAACCCGTCCGTTATTTCGCAGTGGCTGTTGGCAAGTACCCAGCCAAATAATTGAGTCACATTGCGGTTTGCCAATTCCAGTAAATCATTTCGTTTCTCAAATAACAATGGCTCAAATATGCTATTCGTTTAAAAATGAATCGTCCTTTCTGTTTGTGGTAAAAAACGATAAATCCGATTAGTCCGGCATTTCCGGGGAATGAAAACGCTCGTGAACAACCGGGTAGAAAAAAGTTGAGGAGCCTCATCCATTACGGGGTAGTAAACTTTTAAAAGAGGCTCCTCGCATGTATTCAAAAGGTAATGGACCTAATAAAATAATATTTATAGGGCTGACCATTAGCCCTGATACATGTGGTCACCATACGTCTACCTGGACACCTAATTATTAATATGCGTATTAATGCCTCTCGCTGATGTTTTAATTATGCGCTAATGCGTGGCTTGTTTAGTTATAAATTTAACGGAAGCTGTCATAATGTACAACCAAGCTTAACAAAGGGATGAACTGAACGTTATATTCGTTTTTCCACAGCGACGGACTCTGCTGTGGAACAACGCTCAGGAAATGATAGGTCCGTTGACATATTATTTTATCTGTATATATATATATATATATATATATATATATA
>MNPL01002260.1:0-20577 GCA_002081605.1 Tropilaelaps mercedesae
TATATATATATATATATATATATATATATAGAGAGAGAGAGAGAGAGAGAGAATTTAATCGAAAGTAACTAAACCATACCATATGTTTTGTACTGTTTCTTTACGGGCTAGCTTGTCCGCAAAAAGATGGATTATGGTGCTGTTCATGTTCTGCCCCTGTGGTCCAATATTAGCTAACTTCCAACTAACTCCTGGAAAAAACTGGACACTAAATTAAGCGTAGTAAACCCGTTCTCGTCTACTTGCTGCGCGTTTCACAGGCTGGCAAACTGAGACAAAAGGGGTTTCTCAAGATGAAGTAAACTGCGAAAAAGAGGTTTTGAAGAGATCATTCATGTTGTCAATTGAGCGATTCGTATACCTTTTATACATCGCTGCAAAAAAAGGTTAATAGAAATCTTAGAATATGTTACTACACGTGTATGTGATAATAATGGTCGGTATACAGCGTCTTATTCTCTCTCTCACTCTCTGATATATGAATAGAGGATAATCTAAAGGCATTGCACCTTACATTACAATTTTACACCTTCATGAAAGTTGAAACTGATTTTTTTTATCTTTTCTTCTATTGAGAAGCTGACATTTGTTTGCTACTTAACTGGCTTCCGCGTGCGTGACAACTTGTTTAAAACTATGTTCTTCTGAAAAAGCTACATTGACGCATTTGGACTAAAGGCACTTTTTATTTAGTCAACGAACGATCACCATATCTAATAGTCTGGCCACAATGCAGGGACTTTTCTGTCACTCAGACACGAGGATTTGGTTTACCTAGGCACCAATAAGTTAAGCTTTGGTGCTGGTTAATGACAGGCTTTTTCTTATGGTACATCATTAGACTAGCTGTAGTTCTACAATAGAATTGTCGAGAAAAGCCTACCATTATGTTTATTTGCGCAAAGCTCAGCAATACGGTATAATCTTTCGATAAAGATTTCCTTTCGCGACAAGGGAATCTTTAAAGCGGCGCTTACTGTTTTTAATTTTTTAAACTTATACTTCGTGCTCTATGCCGTATTCAAACTATCTGGTGGAAATCGGGATCGTTTCTATACTAAACAATAGTTCACAACAGAATGAATTAAAAACATAAAGGCGACCGTGTTCCTGCGTAAGGAGAAGATTCCGTAGGCAATCCATTGATGGATCCATTGACGTGGATGTGAAAACTTCTGCACTACAGGCTTTCCGAATAATCCGCCGTCTGTCTCCGAATTATGCAATCAACAACCTTTTAAAGGATTCGCGTCAACTAACTGGATCGTATCATTTAGAACCAACGCTAGATTAGTTGTCTGTAGCATTCACAAGGCCCTCGTAAAAATGGTCCCACGGTGACGCTACGCGGGCAGTACTGCGTCGGTTTTTTAGCAGAGTGAGTGGCAGTACGACGTACAGCAATTAAAGGATCATCATGAATGCATTTACATGTTAAATAAAAGTCTTTGTCGATGACGTTCAACGTGAACATTGGTGAAAGTGAGCAAAGCGGCTACCACAATTGGTTACGATACCCGTTATATATGTCAACTGCAACTGTTAGAACTGGAACATCTTCCCGTTGATCACCAGATCGAATACGCCATCCTGTTGGCGGAGTAAACTTGTCTAACAAATTAGACCGATACGATTCAGGTGTTTGTAATTACTGATATGTGGGGTTTCTTAATTAGATGCACATTCGTTAATTCAGTCGTTTTGCCAACTGCAACTAGGCATAACATAGTCAAGCAATCTCAAATGATATAGCTCTAGCTACATACGCCTGCGTAGTTGGTATTCAGAGTGCGTCTCTTCTATTATGCAGAAGTTTGCAAAACAGATGCACCGATCCTTTTGCCTTGTCAAAGCAGGATTCCTTTTAGCTTATGGGCTTTTAAACAGATGCCATTTATACTCCCTTGGCTTGGTGTTAAAGCAACAGACAACAGAGAGGCAGAACACAGCTCGATTATCTGCATCAAATCTGCACGCTTAGCATTTAGCACACTACAAGTGAGCTGCGCTCTCGAAATGGTCTAGACCCTTCAAGAAAATAACAAGTGAACATACATCGTTGGCCCAGCCAAATGTGAAGTGTTTACCAATCCACCATTTCAAAAGACACTTTCAATACTTACCCCTCTGCCGTCTGCGGCAGGTCGGCAAAAATGAACGTCGGAGCAAAATCCGTATGCAAGATGCGTGTAATGAGGAATATCCATCGACTTGATTTATGTTATGCGCGTGCTTACATTGTTCTCGTTTACGCCTTGCTCGGCCGTGTTTACTAATTAATTTATTAGTTTCATGTTTCTAACTTATTCCATCCTGGGCGGATGAATACCTTCGTTTCTCAATATTCCTTCCCTTAGTGCGATGATATGAGTCTCAATACTTTCGTCTGTCGCAGCGTTTATTGTTTATCGCTTTTTCCAATTCATTCGGAAAGTTTTTTGTTTCATGCGAAAAGAAAAGGATGCGTTAGGGATTTCATCAGGGATGCAAGCGCTTGCTCTACAAATGAGGGAAAATGTTTTGTAGGTCGCGCGGACTTTTTTACCAAGACAGCTAACGTCCGACTGGCAATGCCGATAAACACGCCGCGTAGTCAGCGTTTCGCCATTCTTAACTGCAGTTTTCAGTCTTTTTTCTCTGCGTTTACTTTTTTATCGCTTTTGCTCACTTCTAACCTTTGCCCGAGCAGCGCTCCTCCGCGTGGTCTGACGACGATGATGGTCGTCAGGTCTGCCACATGCTGCATGCGCTCTATCAGTACATACACTTTGGCGTAGAACGAGTCATCTATGCAGTGAATAGGATGTCAAACGTCGAGCAACTCCGCGTTCACGGTGGTGTCAACGTGATAACTGGTCATATGAAAGTAAGGGAAAAAATATCGACATTGCATACACACACACATAGGCACACTCTCTTGTGAACTGCGCGAGGCTGGCCATAATCGCACCAGGCTGATACGATTGACACAACGCGAATCATAGAATGAGCGTCATGAATCACGTGTATATTGGTTTGTGTGGTTGTCCATTTAAAATATTTTATTTTTAACGCAATTATATGCAGTCTATTAAATGGACTTCCAGGTGTCTATAAACGTAAGACGTTATAAATGCATGAGCAAATAACTTCTACATATAGCAAGCTGAATCGTCCAGGTCCGAACCACAAAGCTCATGGAGCCGAAAGAATAACGCGTTGTCTCACGGACAGCGTTGATGTAAAAACGTGTCGTTTCTTTATCTACGTTATTCGCTCGACGTGATTGCCGGAGGTATAGTGTGGTACGCCGTGGCAGGATGTCGCTTTTCGCGTGGCCGTGCAGCAGCAATGCGTGGAATGGACACTTACCGCTACACTTCAGGATAGTACGAAGTTCGCCTGTAAGCGTGGTCCTGGCACACAAGCAACGCAGAACTACTCGGAATGGTCTTGCGGAAGGCGCTCTCAATAGCGAAGCAAATGCCGTGAACTTATAACGGCCCATGCTGGCTATTTCTCCAGAGAGGTCACTAGTGGTCAAAGAAACAGTTGTGCTCACCTGGGAACACCCCGGATAGTGGGACGTCCTGCATGTCGAGCTTAGCAGATATCGCGAAACCGTACGTGGCACACATATACGAAACACGCGCAAGCACTTGTCTGCTGTTGCCTCAAGTGGAGCACTCGAAGCCAAAGCTTTTGCACAGTTTTGGAAATGGCTTTTTTTTAATGCAGCTAATAGAACTGTTTCGTACTCACTTGTTAACGTATCACATTATGCCAATTCATCCTACCTTTTCAAGGATTTTTAATACTTGTCTTCTATGAGGTCTATATCATTGTTGTTTAGCCTTTTACCTTTAACGGCGACCCGCCGAACCAGCTCATTCGAAGTTTGATCAACTGTCGGAAACAGAGGAACAAATTGTCAAAGACTCACCTCGAATGTTAAGGGTTATAATTGTATGTGCGTGTTCTTTCCTGACAGGCTCAAGTACAGTGCGCGGCCTCGTCGGAAGCCGTTCCTTTCTAGAGTAAGCTGATGACTGGAGCGTACGGGTGCCCAATACATACACGTCCTATTCTCAGCTAATTAATTTATCTGAGGACGGTCAACGTCGTAACTGACTTCACACCTTTAATCATCAAAAGACGCACGTTCACCGAACCTGCGTATCAGGAGTACATCGGTCAGGATCCTTAAAACATTGAAAAGAAATTGTGAGGACAAATAATGATAACGAATCTGCTTTCGTTAAAAGTACACGTTCAAATCGGACTATTTTTTAATGTAAACATTGTAAACATTCTCTCGGCCAATACAAAACCTATATACCTAGTCAATCTTTTTTTAGTACTATAGCAAGAACAGACGAATACATAATGCAGGAAATTAGAGGACCGTTTTCAAACATACCCTTATGAAGGGTGCATGTTAATAATTGAAACGAATACAAATAGCGTCGAGAGAACTTTAGGACTTATATTTATTTGTAGCGCATTGAAAAGCGACTGTGTAGATGTAAATTGACATCTCTTCAACGGATTAGCGAAAAAAGCCGGATGAATACTAACCGGATGCTGCAATACGGTATCGTCAAACAATATCGCCATAGCAATATGTACAAGCGAGACATTGCCTTTATTTATGCGTGCGTCAGGGATACACGCTCCGCGTAAGCCAAAACAAGATAGGTATTCGCTTATAGCAGATATTCCGTCTGTGAAATAAAATTCTGTCTATTTGCGATGTCCTTATTGAACCCAGATAGCAACAGACACCGCCACAATTTATCCACACGAAAGATTTGCCGATAGAATGTATCTGCTTTTTTAATTGTGATGTCGGAGATCGTAGACGGTGGATACGACCAGTGCCGGCTGGCCTCCGACTGCCTGTGGATCCGTTGTTGGAAAAGCAACGCTACAATGACGCGGCAAATCCAACTAAGCTTAACCCCACTGGGGCAACCTGAAAGGTCAAGTTCATTACGTTGCTATTAACAATTCCCTGTAAACAGATGTAGATCCGGCCGGCCAAGCCTCCATGTATGCACATAGTATAGGACTTTTTTAAGGTGTTTTCTTAAAACCTTCCACAATTGTATGCCATGTACATTCAATACATCTGGCTAATAGTGCTCATTATTTGAACATTACCAGCCATCTCCTACTACTTCTTATATTGCTGGGCATGGAGTCTATGGTTGCCTGTTGATGTCCCATGTTCTCGGGCTACGGCTAGTTAAGCTATCGCTTCTAATTAATCGACAATTTGATAGTCGAGAATTCAAACTTCGTTCTCACGCGCTCTCCTATAGGATGGGTAATGACGGTAATACTACAAAGATGCTAAGTCGCAAGGTTACTCTCTTTAATAAGAGCAAATGCCATTCATGACTGCCAATTAGTTCAACTTACGTGATGTGCAATTATTGGCGTATTTAGTCATAAAAACTTAGAAATGTTAGATGCCTCACCTAGGAACGTTCGGTGTCTTAAGGGTATTCTATTCTCTGCACTCCGTAAGCATTATTCTGTGCTTATGAATCCTTTCTCGCTGAGGACGACGAACAGTGGCTGACGCGCCCCACGACACTCATTGTCTTTTTCAAAATGAATCTCGTAGTAAGAATCTGCCGCAATTAAATTCATCTTAACTTCAAACTAAAAAATGGAGAATAGAGAGAGCTGCAATGTTTGAGAGTAAGAAGAGGAAGTGAAGGATATACGAATTTATTGGCTTTAAAGCGAATACCATATGTCCCTACATTCTGCAATGTAGGAGGTTGCTCAGTCTTGACAAGCACCCATCATAATTCGTTGTAGTCGAAATGTTCGTACTAAACCGGCGTACGTCTCCTACTGTACCGTGAAGTCGGCCTTTATCAATGTGATGTTGTCTATGCCCCGTCATCCTTAAAAAAGAAGGCAGCTACTACGAAAAAGCGTTGTTATCACTGTCGGTTGTTTCGGCAGGAAGAGTGCAAGGTAGCACCTGTTAACCTTGATTATTAGGAAATGGTCGTTTTCTGGTTGACGTAGCAGAAAGCGGCTTAGCGTAGGATCACTCCAACCTGGCAAAAGCAACTCGCCTTCTCTGTTCCCTGAAGCCTAAGCACGCACCTCATTTCTATATAGGTTAGAGGCAAATCAATTGTCCGTTAGAATGCCCGTCGTAAAAATGCATGCGGTACGAACCGTCGAAGGAAGAATTCAAGAAGAGACGCCTTACGGCTTTATCCACCATGTAACGTGTTTACATTTTAGATCAGGTCGTGGAACAGGCTAGAAGGGTGTATGCGCAGACTATCATGATAGGTTGTATGCACTAAACATCTACGATACAATACAGCGGATCTTATCACGGATACGAGGTGCACTGCGGAAAGGCCGGTGGCCGTCGTTGACTGTTCGAAAAAACAATTTTGCTCAAAGCCTTGATAGGAAGAGAGCACTGTTTTTCGCGTAGGCTATCGGATATTAACGTATATGGTATATATATTACTCTTTCTGCTACGGGCTTTGCTGATTAATCGCGAGCGTCCTCGGTCAGTTGAGGTAGTTGGCCATCCGCACAGTTGTCGCTTAATCAACGAACACAGGTTCACTTTCTGTATCTGTTGGAACAATCGGCTCTACAGTAAATCGTTTTCTTATTGTGAACATTCTTTATACTCCTTTCATAGCTTATCCCGTTATTATTATCCTACTGCCTGCTACCGGTTTAGAACCAAATTTGCCCATAACTGAATACCATAGATACTAAGAGTCCAAGCAGCTTTGCTCATCACATTTAATGTCTCCCGACTTACTCAATTTGCGATTTTTTTAGAACGCGAGGAAGTCCACTGGGCGGTAATATAGTTTATATCGTTCCAACAATGTAGAATAGTTTGCTAGAAACGATGTATGCTTATTAGCTGAGGAGCCGTAGATAATTTTCACTTTTCAAGAGGTCAGTTTTTGAATCTTGACAAACACCCGTGATGTTCTTCGTTTTTCGTTCACGCGCATTTGACGTACATGTTACAATAAAATAGTGATTATTGTACTAATTATTATCATTATTATTATTATGGAAGTGGCGTGTTAATGGCACGTGTTATTTATTCTTTAGCGTTAATGTAGCTTGTTTTTTGTCGCGCTTGCTTGTTTCTGACCTCCCGGCGCGCGGGTTACGTTCTACGGAAACAAATCTGTATTCCAGATTTGTTTCTCTCTGCAGAATAGGATCATACATGTTTTGTCTACTCAGAGTCGTCTACTTCAGATAGTGCTATAAGCAGTGTCTATGGTTGTTATCTTGTATGAACATGTAACGTCCGACATGAAAAAGAATCCACCCCTCGAACGACTTTTGAGTTTGCGTATACGCATACACTATGCTTACTTCCAGGCTCCCAAAATATTAAGCTATTTTCAGGGTTTCTCATTAGTCCGATTTTTATGTACGTGGTTTTTTTTCGTATTGGTCCATGAGACACATTTCGTAAATGCATCGTGCAACGACGGGGACCGCACGCCGACGTGTCTTTTCCAGTTGCAAGGGGGTACGACGCGGATGCTGCACCAGACCACCAGACTCAAGCGATGCTGAACTTCCTCACCAGCTACTGCTTAACTGAATGACCTATAGTTGCTCTTCGCACAATAAACTCCACTATTGGTGAGCATCAACTGACCCCAACGGCAGCCGCCACAGATGGAACAGATCTGCCCAGAGCTGGGAGTCAGGTTGATCACAATTGGCTTAGTGTCAGTGACGTAAGCTTTGTAGTAGCCGGCGCCATCGTTGGGTAGATGAGACAATGCCAATGCGTGGAGCGTGCGAAAGGCCACTCTCCACTTGCCAGCATTCGGCGTTGTCTAACAAGCTTTACTTCATTCGCATTCCTTACTTGTTATCCCTTTCTCACTAGCACACACGTCGGTGGGAACGTCAACACGACAACTCGGTCAGTCTTAGCTACTCGCCCGTGTCAGGATTCAAGGGTTAGTTGCGACCGTTATCCTGGGAATACTGCCTTTCTCGACCGTATGTGTGGAGTCGATCCCAGCGAGCGTCATCATCAGTGTGTACGTATAGCGACAGCGTTGTAACATCGAGGGGGGCCCCAGTTGACCATTTTCTAAGCCTCAGAGGCACAGAATTATGGCTGAGCAAAGACGGCTAAAGACAGTCTTCACGTCGACATAGATATGTTGCTGGAAACAGGCAGCTACGAAGAAGAAAAGAACAACAAATACGACCTCTAAGGATCACCCTTGCCCCCGCCGCTCGCCCCGTATTCCCGTTTTAGTTTTTTCCCCCAAATCAACGTTTCCTGCTCTCCCTCCTTCCTCTCCTTCTCTCTCTCTCTCTCTTTCTCTGCCTTTGGGAGCCTTTCAACCCCTTAGATCCCCCCTTACACATTCACCCCACGGCCTAGTTCGTCGCTAGAGAAGCTGCGCCCCCTGGCGGCTTATTTTGCGACGCTACTTCGCTGCTACTCGAAAAAGCTTTCGTCCTGACTAGGCCGGGCCACAACACTGCACCGCAGGCATCGTCGTCCAACTGCGGCATACACACACCCACACACACAAACACACACACACACACGTATAAGGCGCACTGCGGTGTCTGTTCTGCTGCTGTTCTGTGCACTGCAGCGGAGGAGAGCCAGCGCCAAACGTGGCCGCACCCCAGAGGGGCAAACCAGCCATAATTTGACACGGGATCAGGACGGATACATTTCACATCGCAACGGTGGTGTATGCCAATGGCACGTGAGAATCCAGTTGACATACTCGGAGGCCTACATGCAGGCAAATATTGGCACAGGCGTTTCTCATTTTCGTTGCAACTCATAGACGTCAGATTGGGCGATGCACTGCGAACAGCTGAGTAGTGGTCTTATTTTTTGATCGCATATACGTCACGATGCGTGCACAGCAAGAGGCTGCACGTGTATCCAAGCTCGTGTCTCTCGCATTCCGTACAGCGTTTGCCGCTAGTGAAAGACACCACAAGAAGGAAGTCTCACTCAATATCATCTGAATCATCTAATTGTTGTATGCAGGAATCTAACCCTTGAAACGAGTCTAATCTTCGTTTGACCGTACCACAATGTCATTCAGTCACCTTCTAATGAGTACGTAGCTCTATGAGCGCTTGCGGTCAGAATCACCTAGTGAAGGTCATTTAGAGGACACGGTGAAGAGCGTCTTTTTGCTGCAGATGCATCTCCCCGCACTGTTTCGGTCAATGCTAGTTTCTTATATATCAACGTTTGACTGCACTCCAAAGTGTACTTCCAAAAATCCGTTTTTACCGATATGCTCGTCACACGAAGGGGTCGGGGAACGGAAGGATGTCATGACTATGCCTCGCCAATACGACACTTACGGAAAAATCTGGCGTCCCGGTTGGCGTCAGACGTTCAATATTGAGACATGTTGACACCAGAGAGCGCACTCCGGTTCAGGCGCTACGAATCAGTTGAGCAATGGGAGGAGATTGTGGTTAGGGAGCGTTTATAGAAGACGGATGAGTAGAGCTGAGTAGAGGGAAATGAAAAGTTTGTCCACGGCCACCGAAGGCCGTTCGGTGGATGATCGCCAGAGGATGCGCTCTACGTTGGAACCAGGTTTGGAAAAATGTTTGGAGATAGTTAGTGGCCCTCGAGACTATCGGCCGGCATTCAATCGAGTCAGGCCGCGCTGCTCATGTGACGAGAAAAGTAGACTAAGCAAGAGATAGATAACCGTTATGACGTCCGTTGTATCTGCCGTTAATCTGGACAACCTTGTTGAATGGAAAGCGTCATTAATGAAGCGTTCGTCATTAATGAATAATGGAAGCGTTCCCGAATAGACGTGAGATCCGTCCGTCTGTGAAGTTTGTGTGCATGTGTGCATTCCTTTAATGGCGCGCTCCTGGAATGTCTGCCAAACTTCGGTATGTAACTGCAGTGCTAATTGCTCGTCGAGGAAGCATAGACCCTTCTCGACGTTGCGAACGATCGCGCAAAGAAACGACGGCATAGCGATATACTTCGTATATTGAAACGTTTTCGTGTTCGTGCTGTGCACACTTTTATTGGATTTTGGTAAGAAATTTTAGCTCGATTATTAATAATTAGTCATTTATTCGGATGGACTTCCTTCGGACACTGCCTAGCTAAACCTAATGTTGCCAATTTCTGGTGATTCACCTGCGAGCTACTAAATAATGCAGACGACTCGGACTAGACGTCTTAAAAATGAAATTGTTAAGAAACACGCAATAAACACCACGAAGTGATTAAACTAGGAAAACGGGAAAACGCCCATAAGAAGAAAACCGGGAAAGAGAGAAATGCCAAGACCGAAATGAACATACTTCCTTTTTTTGTCGTTTTGTCGATATCTATTACTTCTTCATACTGCACCACCATATGGAGATGACTATACTTGTGCGTATGCCACTCGAGGGCGATGTTTGCCCTCTTTGCGGTCAAATCGACTCGTTCAATTAGTTGTATAGGTAAACCTTGTATTGTTAATAGAAGACAACGAAGGCATAGGCGGCATTATACTACGTCCGGTCGATACGTGCAGTCCGGCATATCCTGGAAGGATATTGAAGTGTGAGTTCACTCGACGTCCGACGAAAAATTACGAGGCTGGAATAGTGATAGGCAAGGCTTCCTAGACGACTGGATAGTGAAACGATAGATTTCCCTCGTAGCACGCATGTCCGCTTCAGGGCAAACGTTTGACGACGCGCACCGCCTTTGTCTCCGTCTTATATTCCCTAAAAGAAATAGCTGATATGAATAGCGAAACGTTGCTGAACGCCAATGTCTCTTGGTTTTCCTCGGATTTGCCGACCGCCGTGCTTTGGCCAAATCGTGTGTGTGCCCATGTACTTTGACTTACCGAGATTTGTGTTGTGCGAACACACAACGTGTGGTTGAAATAGCAGCATTGATTCATACGTCTTTGGAAACGTCATATTCGAATACGGGGAAATGTTTTAATAAACGCGCGCGCTTAATACAAAGGCGCATATCGTCACGAAAAGGACGCAAAAGTTTCACGCCTATACCGGACGGCGGCTTTTACAATCTTTACAATTTTTTTTTACAATTTCACTGAATGGCTACCTGCATACGAGCAGCAGTGACGTTTTTGCCACTGCTAGCACGTTCACTATCGAACTGGGAGAAATGGTTCCTTTTCTGCAACAGCTGCAGGGGTGCCCTAATATCTTCTTTTCGTTGTGTCTCCACGATATCCTGCATTCAGTCACTATCATTGCATCGTTTTTTTATGATTTATTCAAAGATTGCTTTCATGCCAGCTAGGCTAAGAAGTAGTCGGTATAAATAAAGCAATTTCCGTCTGAGACACCTCTCCAAGGATTTTCCTCTAGCTGATTAATGTCATTTGGCTTCCATACGGCGCAAGTGCATTTGCGTTCCGAGCCATATCTAATGACTGTGCCTGAATGTGGCTCTTTCTCCTTCCTTTCCTTTTGTTTCGTATATCGTTCTTGGCCCGCAGTGTTTTCCTTTGTTATCCGGCACACCAGCAAGGACAGGAGCACAATTTGACGTTAGTAAACCGCTCAGTCGTTCAGCTCCTCGGGCGTTCTAGCCTCTTCCTGTTCTCCATATCAGGAGGATATTGTTCGCCCTTGGTCGAAGTCTCACCCTATATCGCCAGGTTGGACAACGGACAAGCCATGCCGTTGGGGCTTTTTATGGCGTGGGGATTTTTTCTGGAGCTGGTGTGGAAAAGCGTGGACTCTGACGAAATGATTACACGTGGTAAAAAGGGTCATACATTGCTTGCTCTCCGTAGGAGAAATGACGAAAGAGAAGCCTGCATTTGTGAATCGCTCGGACCACTTGACACTGCGTGGCACTATATACCGAAGCTCCGTGGCATCGCACAACCATTATGACTCGTCTGCTAAATAAATAGGCTAGTTTGGTGACGGTGGCGTGGTGATGTAGTCGTGTGGCGAAGTAGTCATCGATACATTTGCCATCAAATGCCACGCTGGATTCGGAGATACTACCAGACAGTGCGATCACCTGTCCTGCTGGGCTACACGGTAATCCTATATTGGACTCGCGACGTGGTGCATAGTGATTAAATGGCATAGGCTATAATGCCCACAGCCTCAATGTGGTTCACTATTGTCCAAATGGACAACACTTAAACGGGTGTGTAGACGATAGCTTCTTCGGGTCGATCATTTAACGAATGGATTTCGAATTGAAATAAGTCGGGCCTTTTATCAATCACTGGTTAGGTTAGGTGATTTTCTGATAAGGAATGGCCGTTATAGTAAAGTAGATATTCCTTATTAGAACGTCTAAATAACGCTAAACGCTCTAGTGGTGTTATTGACATTAGCCGAATTCGTTTGATCCAATACTTTATGCCACATTTCAAAAAGGGCGCGAAGTTTCGGAATGGCCAATGAGTAGTATCTATATCAAAGCAATAATTGTACTTCCCCGAAAATATCAGTTAACGTCCGCCGTATGCTTCCCCGAATATCTAACTATCCTGGTGCAGTGTGGCTGGTTCGAATATCACTAAACCACTGCTATTTCGTTGTAGCAAAGAGCAAGGAAACGCGTCATAGAACGCGTCCCGTTCAAACTCTAAGTTTTCGATCAATATTCGATAACTATATGCCAAAACACTACTGCGGTTACTATCCGTGCACCATTATTGTTCCCGTTATTCTTTGAAATGTTAACATATTTTTCACATCATCTACTAGCAAACTGAAAGTAATTTGTGTGTTCTCCGTTGTGCCTACCCATGAGATGTTCAATAATCTAACTAACGATTTGGGTTTTGCATCAAATGAAAGGAACTGTATGGAGGAGGAACAGTTTCCCCTTGGTTTTCGGTGAAACACGAGGTTCCATTTATGGTTTGTACTCGAGGCCATAGTTTCTCAGCTTCTTTAAATATAGGGCAGCTTAACCTATTTCAAGAACCGTTCCTATGAACAGACCATCTTATAAGAGCAATTTTTCCTATTGTAGTGCAGAGAAGCTCGCCTGCCCTTATTCAGCACGCGGCCAGTGCTACATTTTGAGACTTGGCCATTCTGGTAGCAGGTTGCTACTCGAATTGTCACTGACAAAAATGGCTAAAATTTAACTCAGGGCTTCTCGCGTACGTAACGCCACCCCCCTTCGTAAAATTGTCTGCACATAGCACTTAGAGTCAACTCACGCGCCTCTCTCGAAATCAAGCGATTCAGGCAACACCTATTGACAGTGCGTAGAGAAAAGCGTAGAAGCCAAGCATCCCCTTAACGCATGCCGTAAAGTGGAACAGGCTTTGCCGGAACCGGGCGCTGAGTTCTCCGCCCTATCAACGGTGAGTAGTGTACCGGGTGGCTATCTTTGTCGTGTCCTTGGCCTCAGGTTGGTTCAAGGCCTAAGAACTGTGTACGTGTCCACAATGGCGGTGCTCGCTTGATGCATGGAATGGACTGAAAATGCCCACAGAAAACGACCGTTGAGCCTCATGGACTCGTGGACTGTTTGACGCATCCTAGACAGCGACGGTCGCTTCGGCAATTCTTGCTCTGTCTCTAAAGACTCGCCACCGGTCCTACTCGAACAACAGCTTCAGTCTGGCTTCAGCCTTTACACGACGTAAGAACATCGAGCGGGACATTTCCATTCTACTACTGCCCTATGAATGCTATCAACCCTTTTTATAGTCCTCTGCGTCCACCGAAGAAGGCCACCGCGTTACAGACGGTCGACTCGAATCGTGGGTCTTTAGATCGTGCACGGGAAAGCGTTTGCTTCCTACTGTTGGTCCTTGGTCTCTGCTGCTTGTCAAATAGCGCGTCTATGTTTTCCTTGCCCCTGTCCGCAACGGCTCGCGGCCTCTGTCAAATGTTGTTGCCCACTAGGTCCTCTGAACAACAAGCACGCACGTCTGCTCCAAGACGTGTAAGACGGTTGGTCTATTTATGTTGACAGTGTACCCGCTCAAAGGTGCGATCGTGCAGCATAGCTAATACAAAAGATGGTTGGAAGATGCTAGAAGCATGTTAAAAACAGAATTCTTAATTCAACCAGATGCCACCTAGCGGTGGAAGCAGCGTTCTTAAGCCTCTGTATACACTAGAAATTTGTCAACACAGGTCTGAATGAATGATCTAATGTGATTACGTTGTAACGCTCCGCATACGTTATCGCACAGACGGTCGCTCGCACGCTTTCCCATATGTTTAGAACGCTTGAGGGATGATGCATTTGAGATCCGAAATAAACGAGTAACTGTGAAGCGGTGACGCAAGCGTGAAAGACAGAGTCAGTCTGAGGAGTGTAATGCTGTCTGGCTGATGCCGATTTTTTGTTTTCTTCGCCTCAGTGACATTTGTGGTCGGCGAATGTGCTCGGCAATGGAAACGTGTTTGTGGATGCACTCCGTACAGTTGGCCGTGGTCAGAAGGGAAAACTTGTATCGCGCTGGTTACACGTAGCGCCGTTCTATGGAAAACCAAGGTCTATTAAGATTTATTAAGGTCTTTTAAGCAGACTAGTTGATGCTGCATAGCGTAAGGGTAAGTTATCCGTTATTCTATAAGATGTATGCATGGTGACCGTAAGGCTAGGCGTTCTAACCAAACTTTTTGCAGCGAACATTCATTGGAAGGCTGTCCAGCCGTCCGGCTCCTCGACGACAGTATGCTATTGCGTTGCTATTAATAAAGGAAAATGAACAAAATGAAGCTGCCATCTATGAAGTAAATGACGCTTCGGAATTTACGGTGGTGTAAGATGGCTGGATTCCCAGAATGTGGAGCTCGCCTATCGGGAAATGCGTTGTGAACATATAATCAATCAAAGGGTACAGACGAATTGATGCGACTTCTAATACTAAGGATTCATTGCTTGTAAAACTTACACGCACATTTTCGTTTCGCTACCAGGACCTTACTCAGCGAAATTAGTGAAATGTCAGGGAAAGCACTAGCGCTCTCCTGAATCGTCTGTACAAACAAAGAAAACGGCAAATCTAATTTAGACGATCGGGTCTGTACCATCCGACTTGTCGGCCGTAACGGTGATGAATGTATTAAGCATTCTTAGCTTTTGCAAAAAACCGAAAGATTGCAAGCGCAGATTCTTCGAATAGAACACACGAAGTTTGTTAGGTGCAAAGTAAACGGCTGCCTTTAGTGGGACACATCTATACAGGCTTGAGGGAACGTATTCGCTGTCGACATGGCGAAGAACGCGTACGTCTGCATTACTTCATCATTGCTTATTTTTCTTCAATGCTATTCTAAACAGAATGGATTTTGTGAGTTGCTCAGGACATACATTATGGAATGTCGCCGTCCGTCTCGGCTGTTCCAGCGATCGCCCTTTCTGCTCGTGAAGTTTTCTCACTGATGTTGCGTCACTAAAATCTAATTTATCGCCTTACTGGTAAGTCGATTCAAAAACAGGCTTTTCTGCCTTTTTACGTTAGCACGGCTACAACGCATATTTGCTTAATGGGCTACGGGATTGTCACTTCGTCATCGTATACATTTTTATGTATGCTTTTCAAACGTTAGTAGTTCACTGCAAAAAAAAACGAGGGAAATGCGTCTAGTCATCATGGTTCTGTCGTTCATGCTCCTACTACCGAGCTTCTCGTGACTTTTTTCAATTTTCGTATTCATTCAGCTGGCGCAAAGTGCAGACAGAAAAAGCGCTGTTGCTTACGCGTGTGCGGGCAAGGCCAATTTCACAGGATTCCTCCTAGATAGAGAAAACGGAAGGGGGAGCAGAGGTGAGAGTGTCGCAGGTTGCGGGCTTCACAAAGGTAAGTGAAGTCCTTTGAACGTCATCTGGTTCCGTTGGATTTCTATGGCTTAACCGCCGGGATTCCGTATGTGACTTCTCACTGAAAATAGATTTGGATAACAGCTTTACAGCCAATTTCGTTGGTCGGGTGACTAAGGCGGTGAAGTTCTTCAACCAAACGTGGATTTGCTCAAACAGTAAGGGACAGTTCTCGTTGCTACATTCTCTTTTCTAACATGATGCTTAGACACAGTAGATACTACATAGCCAATGTAGTGTTTATAAGTACTATTTGTGTCGAAAAACGAGCCAACGTCCCGGTACAATTGTGGCTTCTGGTACTCAACAAAATATTAAAAACATGACGTAGATGGCTAGCCACATTCGAGTTGGCATGGACGCGCATACACTTGTACGAAGTTTTGCCATAGCGCCGGTTCAACACGACATTTCCTTTATTGCCTTTATTATTTCTATCGAAGTTTCGAAGCTTCTCCTATACAGTGTGATAGGCAGGCTGAAACATATCGTCACGGAACGAGGTTTCGATGTGCAGTGCTTTATGACAGGCGAGTTAAAACAGCCGATTGCCGAAACAGCTGACCTTGAACAAATTAGCCAACCGTGTACAAAACGGCCAGATGCCTTGAACGACAAACGAAGTAACCGAGCAGTCCCTAAAGAGCGCACCGTTCAGCTAAATTATGTATTTACGTACACGTTACGTATGGCCGCCTACAGATACACCATCGATATCTGAAGCTGTAAAATCACTGGTGGGTGGCTGTGTTGTATGCAACCTACAAAAACAACTATGTTCAACGAAATATACGTATTCGAATAGCATCACTTATTACTAAGTGTACGATAAACATTTTGAGACATGCATATTATATAGCGACATAGAAAGCTGTTTAAATTACGTACTACTATGCAGTACTATGAAGACAGCAGAAAGGTCATACGAGGGATAAACAATGCACAATTATTTTTGGGAGGACTAAGAGCATCGTAAGCATAGTATCTCGATTATCAATAGTCAGGCATCCTTTGAAGCTTCCTTTACAGAAGAACATTCGCAACCTTTATTAGTAGTCGACGCAGGGCTTAGCATTTTCCGCCCGTGACAGATATCTACCTATAGAAGCTCTGTATGAATGAGCGTGTAGATACACCCAAAAGTCGATGAAAGGATCACAGCGAGTAAACAAAGGCATGTGTTCACACAACCATATATACGTCGTAGACGTATCTGACTTAGCATATAGCAAAGAGCGTAGACCCTGTCTTAGCGGGCCCAGCATGAAAGCACACAACCGTTCTATAGAACTACGCATTCGTATAATATGCCGTGCAATCATCGATTGTCAGCCGAATTGGATT
Source organism: Tropilaelaps mercedesae (assembly GCA_002081605.1). Taxonomy (NCBI): domain Eukaryota; kingdom Metazoa; phylum Arthropoda; class Arachnida; order Mesostigmata; family Laelapidae; genus Tropilaelaps; species Tropilaelaps mercedesae. Next base: position 17,181 of record MNPL01002260.1, read on the forward strand.
TTGTTTACAGATACAGATTTGTATCTATCAAGTGAGGGCCAGCAGGTGCATTCGGTGAACCTAGCTTGGCCGCAGTCCCCGCCGAATCTAAAAATAAATTTGCTACCCTGGCCAAAATCGCTGCTGATGTTATGTCGCTTACATAAGGTCTTAGACCATACGGAGAACAGAATACCAAAGCCTAAATCCCGCTTTCCTTCGAACTATCACGACAGTAATTTAGCCTAAGAGCCACTCTTTACTCTGAGTAATTTACCCACCCGCCTGTGGCAGCGGCATCCTGCTATTAACTTTGTTGCCGCATTTTGTCATGTAGACTATATCGACATGCTATTTCACCGTATAGGTATCGTAGAATCAGCCAAATCCAATCACCACTGCATTATCGCTGTTTGCAGTACACCCAAAAACACATCACACATGCAATAGAACAGGAGAATCTGAAAAGTGACTCCACATGACATCCACTGCGGCTATTCGAAATGTCCCTGTTCTGAAGACACAGCCAGGTACGTCGCCTGGTACGCTTGATGCATAGCCTGAATATCCTCGGACAAACGGCGCAGGTGAATTCGGTGAACATTGAGCATGCGCAATGCAAGCCATTGGATGGTCTCTTAACATAAGGTTAGAGGGCACATCGAGAGCATATTGAGGGAAATCCAACTTTCGAGGTCAGATCCGAGAATTCGGAAGTCAGTGCTGGAATACAGCAGATAGAATGGAATACAGCAGGAGGTACAGTGACTGTCCACTTAGCAATCTCCCGGGTTCGTGAGCGATTTGTTCAAATTTGACCGCTTAGTCGGCATTCCACAAGGGTGGCCCTAAGCTCTGAACTGTGCATTTCAAGCGGTTCCATTTTCGATTTTACTCACTAGGGACGTTCCGAAATAGTATTTATGTTTTAGGCAATCAATCATGCATGTTTGAGACAAACAGTTGTATGTCTATAGTACTTTTAATGGTTTTTCCCTGAATGAAACGTGCGTATTTTGAACAGATAAGCAATCAATCCAATAATCTAAGAAAACAAAAATAGCCACCCAAACGACTTTCACTAAGCCAAGGCGCATCCCTTTGTAGAAATTGCCTGTAACCCATTAGCAAGTCGGACTCACCGGCCACTCATTTCCGTTTTCGGACCCACCTCCGGCTTCATTCTGGAGGGACATTACTAAAGTAGCAGTTGTTTTTTAGGCCCATAAAACTTTCTCGCAAATGAGATGTACCTTCTACTTTATGAGCTTCTATTGTGTTGACAATGAGCGCCTGTCCCAGCGATCTTAAGCTACTTGCGCCATTTTCCGACGCAAGCAAGATACAGAAACCTGATCGAAATCCAGCGGAAAAACTGGCACAGTAGTCTAGAGCAACAAGGCCCCGTTCGGCGAATGCTTTGTTTGGAAAATGGATGCCATACAAACGTCTGTGTCCTACTTAACCAAAGATCGCGGGCTTTCTAACTAATTAGTGAAGTTATTTAGTGAAGCACTGATACTGCTCGAGATTACACGGTAGCGACGTTAGTTATGTAATTCCGAAACGTCTCTGCTTTCTGCACTTTTCTGCTAATACTGATGGGCTTATCGTTTCGCCCTATCTAATTCTGAGTCGTCAAACAATGCTTGGCAAGGCATGTCCTCGGCGACACTCGCATGTTATATCGCTTCGCCGCTATGGCGACGTACTCGACCGCGTGCATCACTCGAAACCGGGTACGCCTAACCAATTCGCTACTCGTCGTTCAACCTGGCAGAGAATCTGTACGTCTGTACAGATCCATCTGTACGTGATATAGCTCCGTGCAAATCAAGTCCTGTGGCAAGCTGCTAGCTACCGGGTTATTCAACATCATCGTGGCTAGCGGTAACCCTGACAATAGATAACTCCTCGTTGCAATTAAAAGACCGCCTTCCAGGGTTCTAGACCCGATATTCATTGGCGACGTTCACAGTCACCACCGACGGTTCGACGCAACGCCGAGTGTTGAATACACAAACTGCCTTGGATCAAGTCGATTAGCGCTAGCTGAGTGTCCAAATAGTTCGGAGAGGTCAGCTTAACCCTATGCCAGGCCTTATACCGTTTACACAGTGGCCTTCGGTTATACAAAACTATTAATAGATGTCCCGTTACTAACTGTTAGCCTCTAGGCCAGTGTCTACCCACCTGATAGATTGGACTTGTCGGTCCCGCACATCAGAATTAGCGGTTCCCTGTTAACACTTCAGCCCAGACGTCGGTCTCAAGCGCGCAAAAGGATTCCTTATTGCGCGCTAGGCATACGGGGGGCGCATGCACGCGATGAGTGTCACCTAAGCGTATCTAAAATCTCTGCAATTTTAGTTCCGGCCGTGTATCTGTGGCCATGTGGATCTGTTTGACTTCTCCATTTTCCCCGAGACAAATATTTGGTGCTGACGTACATATATGTGACAACGTCGATAAAAAAAACTGGCACGGATTATAAACGATGAAAAAGTTTTTCTCTCATCGGTGAAATTGCTTCTGTCGCCGTCTGCCATAATGCGGCATCCCCGGGCTAAGATGCTAACTGATGTCTACTTCTGAGAACAACAAATGTCAATTTATGCTGTCTTTTGTTGTTCGAAGTGAGTTTAACAAAAAAATCGGCTATGGAGTAGATGCTGTACTACTATAGCAAGAGTTATTAAATGTTTAACCCGATTGAAACGCCCGTGTTCCTAATACAGATGCCTCTTCGCACTTGAGCAATGCTCAGGATACTATATATAATGTGTGTGTGTGTGTGTGTGTGTGACTCCTCTCAGGAGCTTATTGAGTCCGGCCACATGTCTTGGTTGCTATGCCAGCTGTGGGATGACCACTGACAAGAATGTTCCCGTCGGCGGTTCTGATCGGCGGGAGAAATGCGTCAATAGCAACAGGATCTCAACCGGCTATCGTCCACTGGTTCTCTCAGATATGATCTACCCTCTGGGTCGTTGCGGGAGTCGCTGGGATATATATATATATATATATATATATATATAAGCTGGTATCAGGGCGTACATCGTGTTTATGCCTGATACCAAAACGCGTCTGCGCTTTTTTGTGATAATTATTTTTTCCACGGTCAGCATGTTCATCATTGCAAATTCCTTCATGGGATCTTCTTTGCCTGCGAATGCGGCCATACACACGCGTGCATCGTGTCGTATTGCTTCATAAGATGCAAACGAAAAGTAGTCGAACGCACAGATCCAGCTGAAGTTAATGGCTGGTGACTTGACGGATACTCATTGATGGAAGCCATTCATAACCTTCATTTTGATAACCATCCTCAAGAGCAAGTCGTGTCAAGAAATTAGACGTTTGCTTAGATCATCGAGAACCGAGTATATATATATATATATATATATATATATATATA
>MNPL01002262.1:0-29220 GCA_002081605.1 Tropilaelaps mercedesae
ATATATATATATATATATATATATATCAAACTCTTCCAGAGTTGTGTTTCTTTTCGACATTGTTAGTATAATGCACATCAAAAAGGCAAATTTGCCATCAGTGACTTCCGACGGACCTTACTGCATTTAAAGACGCATGTCTTCACACACACACACACACAATACACGATATACGATTCGTTTCGTTTACTTATGATAAAACTGGCCATTAAGATGGCTTTTTACCCACCAAATACTCGAAACCAGATATTCTTATAGCAGAATAAAATACGCTGAGTTCGAACTGAGCAAAGAAAGAGTGTCGACTATGTGACAGGGTATGAGCAATAGCGCACTGTAATTCGTTATCTTTCGGGTGTATTATCTACCATGAGCATCATGTTTATACAACTCATTCCAAGGGTTCTCCCAATGAATGTGGCCGCTCCTGTGGTTAATTCATGCTCCCTTAGTGTTACATTTGTGTACTTTCTGTCGGGCATTATTTGGTGAAAGGAACCTAAATCTACGCACACGCAAGAAAAAAATTACAGAGTAGCAGGGCAAAGCGTAGCTGTGAGAGCTGCGAGCAAAATACGAGCACCCAGCGTAGCTTTGTTACGGGCTGGCGACAATCTCATGTGCTACGAATTGTGTTGTTGATGCTGTCTGCGTGTTGAAGCAAACGTGGCGGCTGACCACGGTCCGCATACGAGGCTGTTCTTTTTGGTTGGCAGCGAGCCAGGCGCTAGCGAAGCGACCAACTGACTGACTGATAGCCACTTTACTCCCACGAGTGGCATAGCTATCGTAGGCCCCAAGTTGAGTCTTTGCAGAGGGGCAAGTCCAACTTCGGGTTCGCCCCTGTTACAAACAACCGCGCATTCCCGCCTTCTCGCTCAGGCCTTCTGGCTGCCTTTCCTCGGTGCTGATGGTTGCTCTCTCAAACTCGCGCGGGTTTCTCGCCGCCTAAGTATCTCTCTCGCCTTCTCGCTTTCATCGCTGCTTCATCCGTCCCTGAAGCGCTTCGGTAGAATCTCAGTAGCGTCTCCTTCGGCGTTCGTGGATTCCTCCAGGGTAAACGAAAAGATACGACATGAATTTCTACTCCGACTTCACAACGCAGATGCGATACTTGCTTCGTTGAGGATTCGAAAGAATTCAAGCTGCCTTCCTTTAAAGCATCGTTCCTTTTGACCCTTTACTTCTCGTTCTGCAATTCAACTAGAGTTTAGCATACGGCCCATGCTTGGCGAAATATGCTATCGAGCATATTGGATAGAATTCGACGACGCTATTTGTTACTAGATGCTTTTATTACGTATTTATCTTCGAGACACATTTTATCACAAGGCACGTTACCAAATTCAATGAACAGTTTGTATTTTTTGCGTAGTACTCTGTACACAAGCATACAGGCAACTGGTCTTGTCGAATCATCACAGTTTGATGAGTTCACGACTGGTTTTTGAAGACCTAATTCGCATATAGAGCAATCAGTAATTGTGTACATTTGAAATATTAATAAGGACAGCTTTAAGTTATGATAGAGTCTCTGCGGAAACTTAGAGCTCGACAAGCAGTCTACTGGTGGCTTATGGAACATCGTTGATTCCTTTTCATTCATATGGCGATGCAATATGTGGCTTTGCCTATGAGGTAACCACTATGCTTGCTCAGACCGTCCTTTATGAACTGTATTCGCGATGCATCGTTGTGACTTCGCTATCGATATCTGCAGTTTGGACGAGTTGTTTCCTATACGCTGTATAGGTGGAACCACAGCGCACATATTGCTTCGTAAGACGGACCCCATAAATGAAAATGTGCCGCTGCGGGGATCGAACCCGTGCACCTACGTGTCTCCTCCGGATGAAAGGCGCACACGTATACGCCAAGCCACCGAGCTTGACTGCAGTTACGTGCTGTCGCAAGTAGACCATCCCAATGGACCACTTCGTTTTCGGTGCTTTTTATTAATCTCGCTGCTTAACGGTGCTTTCACCTATCACGTGCTTAAAGACTATTTTATTCACATACGCCTTCACTAAGATTTAACTGGGCTTCCGCTGAAATAAATGTGAATAAAATATTTCACTCAGCTTTAAAATATCTGCCAGACGAATGAGTATTCATATATAAAATTTCGTTTAAAATCATGCATTTGAAAATTTCTTATGCAAAAAATAAAACCTGCTTTTTTTATTGATTTTGACGTGGATCGCGGTAGATTTGAAAATTTTCCTTTTTATCATAATTTCCAACGCAGACGTAAATAAATTGTACTTTTGCATCTGGAATCAAGGAAATCCACATTTAATTAACGAACCGTCGCTGTATCTACCGTACGTAACGGTTTAGTTAATCATGTGAAAATTTTGCTAAACTAAATATGACAATTTAGTTCTTTCATGCCCCCGTTACGGAAAATAGTACGTATGCTCTAAATATGAATATTCTGAACACTTTCATATTTTACCTTACGGCATAACAAACTGGAACAAAAAAATATACAACCTCACACTTAATACTATACACTAAGTAAACAAAATTTCCCTGAATAGTAACACTTTGTTTCTACTACCAATTCCAATTTTTTGACGTTACTTTGTGGTTTACCATGTTTAAAAAATAGCCAATCTTATTACAAAAGTAGCGATATAATCCAAAATATGTGTACGGCAGGCAAATGGTACACAATGTCAAGCAATGAAATCCACTTGTCCAGCTTAAAAACGCAGAACAAATGGTTAACTACATACGACGAACACAAATGTAAGCGGTAGATGAATTTGTCTTGAACGTCAAAAAGACGCCGGATCATCTTCGCATGTTGCAGTAGCAATCGATTGGCGCGAATTCGCGACTAGCACTAGGAAAGAGGGTTGAGTACGCTTTCAAGATAGGCGCAAAGTGTCACCACACTTTTTCGTTGTATGTTCCCTTAATGCGGAGGACGTTTAACGGCTGAATATTGCTTGTCCCACTTTGTTAGGGACGGCGGCTCAAGCAGGCGAACGCCGCGTCATAGAACGCGCGATATTGGTTGCTCGTCCATCAAGTTAATTCTCGCTTGTCAGCCGACTCGCGTACTCATAGCCTTCATCTTCCCTTTTTTCCACAAAGGCCCTTGTCTCTCTTCTTTGGCCTCGCTGCATTCTACAACAAATAGTGGAACGAGGACCACAATATCGAAGGGCGCTTGCTAGCCTTCTAACAAGACTTCGTCGATAAAATGCGCCGCCTCGTACTATTCGTAGATTCGTCGCGCAATGCATGAATTCCTGCGCTAAACAACAATCTCTATGTTGGAACTCGAACCAATGGATATGAACGGGCTCCTCACCTTAGGCGCTGGCCGTATCATATTTTTTCTCGGGCATGAGTATCTTGGTCTAGAGGCTCTCATGTAACTTTAGTTAAAACTCGCCAACACTTGTTCAAACAAACGAAATCGTCACTTATGATGAAAATAGTAAAACACCGAAGCGGGGAAGGAATTTTTTAGCCTGGTGCCATTCTACGTTGTTACGTGTGGAATACGTATATTGGCTTGAAGTTCGATGATGACGATAATGCCAATTATGAATCTATTTACCTCAAAACTGGAGGTTAATTTTTTTGACCAGCCGAAGGGTAAGGTCACCTTAGAGCTCTCCCGGATTTAACATCCGCCTAGCAGATTAGAAATTTTACATACTCATTTTCTTGTAACTTTAACATAATATACCTTTGTTTGCTACCTAAAACTTATTTTAGGTTATTTCTGAATATAAATGTTCATTAAATCAATTTTTTAAATAACATTAAAAATAGGTGTATGTAAGCTTCTTGCTGTTATGTAAATCAGCAGTTTCATATTTAAGGATATTTGTGGAACGTTTCACTAAAAACAGTGAGCTTATTAAATGTGTACACAATAAATGTACTACGCTGTGTTAAATATTTTCTCTTATGGTATTTAAATTTTTATGCTACAAGCTCAACGATTTAGATGTCTGTTCAACAACACGCTACGTACGAGTTAGGGTCACTAAAGACGGACTGGCTGATATGTTTCTGCCTCACTCTCGACTGTCATAGCATTCTCAAGTTATCTGCACATTGTTAAATCTACATAACTTATGCACTTTCATCCGTAATGGTAGAATTCAGAAGTTTTTGTGATTAGAATAATCACAATTAATTTAAAATCGCCTGACTTACTGAACGCTGAGCCGCCGTAAAGGTACCCAGTACAATCAATAAGAGAGCAAAACAGTTTAGTATGCACTCTCGTTCCCCAAAGCATAAGTATTTTGAACTCTCTGGAAAAAGAAAGGAGGAGAGGCTTCTGAGAGTTCTTTGTGCCAGCGGATTAGCCCCGGGGTACACACTGCTTTAAGAGGTGTCAAGGACCGGTAGTGTTAGAAACTCACTTTATTAAATCTGAATGCCCGAGGCTAATCCCGCTACAATACGTTGCTCCGTTGTACATGGAGTTGAGCCGTGCTGTATCATACGTAAGATCCAGGGACATTGCAACACAGGCGTTTTACACATTGACAAATTATCTCAAGAACTCGAGATTTGACGATTTAGATGTCAGCGCATAACTTGATGAGGTAGAAGTAAACAAAGAAAATTTACTTGACGGATGATTTTTTCAAGGACGTCTGCAGATTTCCAAAAGTTTTACTCAAAAATCTCGTTATCATAGTTGTTAGTAAAAACTCGTGTGCGCAGTATATACAGTGCGTACTAAAAGATACAACGCTAATGCAACATTTTGCTTTTTTACGGGAGTACGGAATGTATTTGAGTGAGATTGCAGATTCACTCTTTAGTGCGATATCTGCGTAGACTCTGTCCGAGCTCCTCTATATGAAAAACGTTTGGAAACATCTTTTGAAACAATTAATGTTCTTGGCTGGTAATAAATACCGCATTCAAATGCACGGACGCTATGGCATGACACCTGCACAACTATACACAACCACCAGCGATCTTGGTGGAAAATGCCCTTGAGAAAATACTATGGCTACAATTTAGAATTTATAATCCATGCGTTTAATTTACTGCCGATTTTAAATGCCTTTAATAAATTATGAAAACGCTTGCAAAAGATTCAAACAGAGCAACGGGTTTAAGTTTACGTGAAACAGATGAACTGATAGCGCTGTCATATCCGAGATTGGCAAACACCAATCGCCTTAAATATGCATTATCAGACGCCATCTATTAGTCCATACTTATGAGGCTGTCCTATAGACCAAATGAAATTGAATAGTTTACCATGAAGTGCATGTGCATGACAACTCTGTGTGAACGTAATATTTGTGTGCGAACTCTGCAGAATTTCGTGTTATTAGTTCACGAGCGATCCATCTTATTGTATATACCAAGGAAAATAAGCTTTAGCTTGTATTTTTGTTTCCCGATGACACTAATGAGCTAAACTGTAATTTTAGAGCACGCGTTGTAAAGCCGCATAATGTAATATCCCTAAAAAATATATTACATTCAATAAAGTACGACTATTTTATTTTAATCTACATTTAAAACACATATCACACGTGAATAATTTTTCTTTCGCAAGATACATTATATTGATAGTATAACACTATTTCTACTGGAAAGTGGTATTCTAACGCATAGAGCCAACCGAATTCGCCAAATTAGACATCAGATTGAAGGGCCACATTCCATCACAGGTTTACAATGGACTTAAGCTACTGGCTGTTTCTAAGCAAGCAAAGGAGCCCAAAAAAGTCCTGTCTAAAACCTTTATGTATAATGACACATTGTCTGTCGGGGGGCAGAAAACGCCGCATGTCGGAGCTGCGAGTTAGCTAATATCGAAGCTGGCGGCCCAAAACTTCCGACTTCACCAAGTTAAACGTTTGCCTAAGAAGCGAGACATTGCTCTGGCTAATCAGGCATATGGTGAATTCGTGTTTTGCACTTCGAAGCATCCATCGAACTGCGGGCATGCGAGCATATTAAACTTTTTTTTCGCAACACATTATCGTGCAGTACACGGTACATGGAGCATACTCTAGTATAGCGGCCACTTGTTGCCGTCACACTGGTGATGAGTCACATAATGAGAGATCTAAGAGCCCAGCAATGTCCGTTTTTATTTGATCAAACCTCTAACGGAAACCTTTAACGTGTTGAGAGCTATTCATATGGGCAGCATTTAACTTATTTCAATGTCTGATTGTTATACGAAAATTTGTTGCATATTTTTAGTCTTCCCGGGGTAACCGCTAAATAGTGTGCAAAGGGTACTCATGTGCTTATTTTTACAGATTAACTGAACTATCGTTTCGTTTCATCGATTTTTTTCGTCGAATATCGTCGAATAATGTGATCCCCGTGCTATGCAGATATGTGTCGATGTACAGCTCCATATCTAGTATCGTCGGCTTCAACATGAATGGGTCGTGATCGTATGGTCTTCGCAAAGACCGTGGTCTCGTCTCATAATGCTGCCGCACTGAGCTGTCTCATGTTATCTGCGTGGCTACATTTTTGCCTCGCGCCCTTGAGGCCCAACGGAAGTCGTTGGACTGAACTAAGTCATCTATAACTAAACAGCTTCGTTGATTTTCATATGCAAATCAAGTCGTCACTCTGCAGACTGTCTTTAATTCTAGGCGAGTATAATCTAAGGGTTACCTCAACGTTCGTTACGGTTGTGAGTGCTGTAGATGGTCGATAGCCATGCAAGTTCGTGTATGTTACATGTTTTTTCGACCAATCTCACTATTCAAAAGTTGCTTCATACTGGTAAGATTGATGTCACAAGAACATTTTGATTCGTGTAGATCGCGTCTTATAGATGGCGCCGACAGCGACGTGTACTGAGGCGAGGTCTACCACATGCTAATATACCCATCTCCAGCGTGTTTGTTGGTGGCTCACAAAATGCCAGCGCTTGGTTCTGCATCAATTTTAGTGACAATCAACGTTTAGTATTAAATACCTTGTGCGTACCGTGGTTGCCGATATTCGTCCGCTGTTGCCTTCGTTTTTTATCTTAGTGCGCAGGTTCCGTTGCCCGGAATCGTACGCTCTTTCTATGGGTAAACTCACTCAGGGTTTTGTTACACCGCGGCGTTGGCGACGTCTTTTTCTACGCAACTGTCGTGCCGAAAAAGGGAAATCACACTTTCGATGGAAGAGAGAACCACCCCATTCGGAGCGTCATCAGCTACGGCCCCGGGGCATTGTTGCTTCATCGGGGCAACTTCGTTCCTGCACTGGCGCCTCATCTGTCTCATTGCAGGAAATTGTTCTTATCCCACTTGCCCGGTGGTCAGATTGCTCCTTCCCAATGCTTCAACCCTGGCGAGCACCTACTATCGCTCCCGTTCGTCGTTAATTACACATAGCTATTTACATCGATAAAATGTCAGCACGTCCGCGCACGCAATAAAACACTACATTACGCAAACGACAGAGCAGCCTTCAGACTGGCAATAGCTGCCATCGCCTCTCTAGTGTAAATGCTATAATTCGCAAGATACAATTTCTATACTAAAAGCGATGATTTACAGAGGAGGAGTAAAAATAGGATAGAAAAATATCAGTATAACATTATAGTTTTTTGTATCATTTGGTGAAGTCAGTTTTGGACTTCTGCTGTCTTTACCATCTGAATAATGGCACGCCGTCTAGGGCTGTAGATACCTACGCCCTCGGGATGAAGGCAGCTACGCCGATGAATAAATTAAACATGGAAATTTGCTTACTATTAGATTATGTTTTTATTTCCTGACGGAGGAGGCCTCTTCGAGTTATCAGTTCACAACTTCACACGAAGATTATTTGGTTTATTACTAACAATATATCCTAAAGCGGTATTATGTCTACACTCCCATTGCTCATTATGATCATCGTCCAACGAAAAAAATGAAAGAAAAATATTCTACCTATGGCAGCAATGGTTCAGTGAATCGAAAAGAGCACCAACTCTTTTCTCTCCTTGTCTACTCAGTTCCACAGAATGCGTTTTAAGCCCTGGCTGAACCATCTCCAACATCGCTTGGTTTAGGGTATGCGGTTTGGTTGTTGATAGTACATTTGCGACTAATGCTAGTGCTGCCACATCGCATCTAATTAGTCTCCTCTTCGTTAATTCCCACGGTGTCACGGGTGCAGGGCACGTCAGCACACAGCGAACGCGAGACCGGGCGCGACTGTGAAAACGGGGGAGCATCGCGATGCGAAACGAAGCGGTAAGCGTAACGTCTAACGTACAACGATGGGAAATGGCCAGCTGGTACATCTATCGGCTAAACTGCATACAGAAGGGTGACAGGGGGACGTAAGAGTAGTCTCAATCGGCTGAACTCACGGCGGAATTACCTTGCTAAGAGGAAAGCCTTGGAACTTTGCCGGGGACCTGAGTGTCAGCTCTGAGGGCCGCGGGAGAATTCGTACTGCAAATACATATACAGAACATCAAACATGGAAGAGCAGAGTACTACACCGCGACGCGCGCGTTGTGCCTAGTGTGATCCATGACATCCCTGCCCGCTTACCCACTTTGGCTAAAGTTAATACTCGAGCAACGAACTTGCAGAGCCTTTCCGAATACATACACGTATATATTCCAATGTCTCACATGTTCAGAACATGTCAAGATGATGCGCCTACTGAGAATCAAAACTGAGTAGGTAGCTGCAGGTATAGACTGTATGAATTAGTGCAATCATCTGTTTTGTTCCGGATAGCAACCGGGCAATCGGCAGCTCGGTATCCGTACATGACTATAACCGCATTCAAGATTTCGCAAGCTTTGTCTGTGCTACGCAGAACTACAAAAGGCAACTACAGCATACAGGTGGAATAAAAAATCAGCTCGATCGAGTACTGTCTTAGCCTTGGTGTCGCCGTTGAGGTGATTGACAGATTATAGGCAGATACCATGTAGGCATAACCATCCAGCAACTTTGGAATATATATATACATATACACGCATAAACAATAAGTAGTAAACAGAAACTGGTTCTTAGCTGGAGCGGCTAAATAGATTACCTTAAAATTCAATTTTGGGCGGCCAGAAATTGTATCGAAATATAGAAAAATATCGAACAGTTTGGGTTATCCTTAAATTATTTTAATTCCTCATCCTAATACCTCAAGTTCCTAATAATCATTGTTATTATTGCATATCTGTATTTGTATCTTATCTGCGGTGATATGGGTTTTTTAACGGCTTCGCCGCCATCCACCGTCAAGATATTCGACAACAAGGTCGAATTCACAATTCTTTTTATTCCAGTTTTTTCGACGAGCAGTTGAAGTGGTAGACCGTTGTACTCCTGTCAATAGCTGGAAGTGGTCGGTTGTCACTAAGAACTTAAAAAAATTCATATAATTATTTGCGGTTTATATTTTTTATTGCATAATGGACGTAATGATTAAGTTTAAAGTCAATTTCGAAAACAACGTTGACACATGTGTGTTTGAAATATTTTGCTCAGTTTCTTCCTATCGATTTTAAAATAACGCTCGCACAAAAAGAATCTCTGCGGAACGTGTCACGAAATATCATTCATCTATTGGACTCCTATGCAAAAAACAAAAATATGTTCAACCTTTGGATACTCTAGCTATGGCTACTGACTGGTTTAAAGATGTTCTTCTTCTGAGGCTCTCTTCAATTACAATGGAACTGTAAGTAAACAAAATTGTCTCTGGTGGAGACTGTGCTTTAGGTCAACGAACGGTTTTTACACCTATGGTCTAGTTACATGATCATTGAATAACCACATCATGATTCTCCGTAGCTTAGATGCAAGAATTTTTCCGCATCTCATTGCAATCAATTGTTTTTGATTAAATTTTTTCAAGCGACCATTAGAAGGTCACTTGTCGGAAATGAAAAACCAACCGCTACACCAACTCGCTGGCTATATTATTTTTTTGGTTTGATGATCTTGCTGACATTTCGTCAGGGTATGCACTAAATGGATTTCATTCCTGTACAGGTTTTCCCCTACAAGATGTTTTTGGCTACCGCATAGTCGTTTAGCAGATAGTCGAGACGATTGAATGCGCTTGAATTCACTGCGGTGCTAGAAAATTTGCGGTGTTAGTAGAGGGATGACAAAGAAGTAGCACAGGAGACTGATTTATAGGGTTCCCGGTTTGAGTTTCATAAAGCACATGTAAACTGCTTCAGTTTTCGCACTTGGAGATGTGTTAGTAAAAGTTAAAAAAATTAACAAAATGCATATTTAAAAGAAAAAGCACTTCTTATGAAACTTTTTTCCACGCCTCATTCCACAACGAGTATAATGTTCGATTAGATCATAAATATGCGCTAATACTTGGCTTTCTAACTGTGAGATTCCTTGTTCAGAAAAAACAGAGTGGCTTCGGTTGCGTAAGGCTATCTCTGCTCGTTTAACAATACGACTCCATGCACCATTTTACGCACCTCGTCACTGTATCAAACGATGCAAACTGTACTTTCGTATTTGTCTTGCCATTGGCCGGAAGCACTAGCGGAAATAGGTATTCAGTTGTGGCGGCAAAGCATGCGAGTGCCAAGTATAACCTCTGTGGCGTCATCCTGTCGAAGTCAGGAGTTCGCCGTTATTTCTGGGGTGAGTCTGGGTCGTGTGCGCCTTATAGGCATGCACGTATCTGGGACTTTCAGCAGCCAAACACAAAAAACACTACTTGCCAAAGCTCCAATGTGCTGCTAAATGCAGGAAGGGAGATTATGGCGCTGAGCGTAAGGCAAACAAGTACAGAGAGTCAGGGAAAAGCTCGTAGAGCACTATATTAAGTTCTTGTTTTAATATACATTGACAAGCTTTGTTGTGCATTGCAGTTCTTATGCCGCTGTGGGCTTTGGCTTTTACAGAACTAGTGTTCAAGTCAGAGCGTATAGAAACATGTATTTATTTGAAATGCCACCTTAAGCGTGCAGTTACTATGTGGCCGATCACGTGAATTTAGGCTAAAGTAGCAGTGATGCAATGTTTACCCATTATAGGTTAGCGGGAAAGTTTCTGTACAGCAATAACTTTCTAAGTCGATTTAACAAAACCTATACTAATTTCTGTGGATTTGTTTGGCGAATACTCCAGAATTTTTCTGCGCCTTACGCGACAACTTGATAAGGCCGGGTTTAATCAGCAGTTTCACAAATTTCAACATTACTGAATGCGAGTTTTTTTTTATCGAGATGACCTGTTTTTCTTTTTTCTTTCATTTAAACAAGCATTTCTGTTCGTTCAGACGTACAACAATGAGGCTCCGTGGAATGCCAGATACGGATTTTCTGAGTAGACAAGAAGAATCTAAAAAATGTCATGAGCTGCTTTGACCCATATTGAAAGAATTATTCTGTCAGCAGCTCAAAGAACGTCTGATGGAGTCAATCGATATGAGAAAAATGTGAAGTCGATTTCTTATAACTGACGGATTCCGCTAGTAAATGCTATGTTGAGCTGTTTAGAAAACCCTTTGAGATCTGTTCGATGCTCCATCCTTATTAATAGTAAATGTCACTCTAGTACATGGACCTTTTGAGTACGTCATTACCTGTAGACAGTGAACAAAATTTATGTAGAGTCCACATCAACTGAATCAGGATTGATTTGAGTAGACTACTTTTGTTGTATGGTTACGGTCGGTTGTAAGTTACAGCTGAGGGTATGTCTCCTTAAAAAGATTCACTACAGTACTGATTTCAAGTCAAGTAACTTAGTTATATAGTTATAGTAATGGACTTTTTTAAACAGGCCACTTGATACCTGGATGGTTGAACAGCCAATGATGACTGCAAGTCTGGTGCCTTACACTGAACAAAGATGAATTCACAGACTTATATACTTTCGCCTTAAGACCCTTTATCTTAGAAAGCCTTCGGCCGGTGTGTCGCATTGATTAGCATTGCTTGATTCGGACTGCTTCTGGTGAAACAAAACTAAGATAAACAAGAAAGCTGGTTCAGAATTTATAGTCCTTGGCAGACACCCCATTTGGGTTTGTAGGCGTGGACAAAACATTTAAATTTGAATTAATGCAGCTTAGCTAATTTGAAGATGGAGAAGCGAACTTCAAGCTGCATATTTGGGACCAAGGGCGAAATATTTTCAGGCATTTTGACTTTATTAAGATTGCTCGAAAGTGGGATTATCAATGTCAGACTTACAAAAATTAAAAAACAGAGCAATATTGAATTTCTAATATAACGAGAGGAATCAACGTGGTTTCCGCCATGACACTCTCAGTGAAAAGTTCCACGAGTTCGTTGATGGCATAGTCTAAATTGTTTGCGATATACAAGCAGTATTTCAACCTTATTAAGTTGATGATTTCTAGATTTAAAAGCGCCTCAGTCGCCTTTTCCAATACCACTGGTTTGCAAAGGCTATTAATATTCTCTAGATAAATCCAGTTTGTTAATAACTAGATTGACGCAAGGAACCAAATATAGATTAAGTGTTTCAGCCGAAAAGAGTTAAGTGTTTTAGTCGAAAACAAATTTATGTTTAAAGGTAATTTAAAAAATTGCATGATTCAAAGGTTTTTAAAATAGCTTGTTGTTGAGTTTTTATATATTTCTTGTTCATTTGAAAATCGAAATGTTCCGTTTTTTTGCGTATAATTTGTATCAACCACATTTACTATTTAAATTCGCGTGTTATTTTCAGAATAACATAGGTACAAGTACGTGTGAGGTATATCGCTCGAGTTTGCTCTAAAAAATTCACTTTAGTTGAAAACAGAGCTAAAGTTTGTACAAACATTTGCTGAGCACTATACAGTAATAATTGCAGCTAATTTTAAAGATCAGCATCATACCAACATTTAGATATATATCCCATTAAACCAAAAGTTTATATATAGTTGTATATATAGTTGTTATACTCGTAAAATTTCTTGATGCATTGCCTACATATTTTGTGACGCAAATGCAATATCATCAGTTGTAATCCCCCTTCAACGAATGCATACCTTTGCCGTCATGTTGCTTTGGAGTTCATAAACAATGTACTATAATCTAGTTATAGGAAGCATATTATGCATCACTACGTCGCTAACGTAATTTTGAGTGCTATTCAGTGAAAAATATGTTAAAGTGCCCTATATAAAATTGAAACAGCTGCAAACTCGTCCTCTCTTTAACGTTTACCGAAGCTAGCTCGTCCAGTTTCGGAAGACAACCGGACAGGTAATATGACAAAAATTAGGCTACCTAATGCGGATGTATAGCAATAATCCACCAATAACGTGCAACTGATTACAAAATGCAACTCGTGTTTGCTGAAATTCGTTAAGAATTGAAATTTGAGCTCACTTTCTGGGAAACTGGCACTGGTTCGCTATCAAACACCGGACAGCCTAATCATTGGACAAGGGTAGCTTTGCCGGTAGTTTTGGGTCTCAGGGCTCGACGTCTACGTTCAATCTTCTTTCAGACGCCCATTTTCATCCACGTCTGGGGGCTGCTTTTGTTTGAGCTTTCAGTTCAAGATAGTCAAAACTTATCAGTGTCAAATCTTATTCGGAACAGGCCTCGTCGTTTGGAGGGGCCGCGATTGGACGTGTGCGAACGTTGAGAGTCGCACTCGACCATCGAAACAGACGAAACTTCAAGCAAAGCGCCCGCCTCCTATCAAACTCCCCAAACTAGATGAATTTTCTCTCAGGCAGCTGCACGGTTTGTGCTTTACCCTTCACTACCATGATGTGCCATCGAAGATATTGGTATTCGTGTTGTCGACATTTCGCAATCTCATTAATCCTTCATCCACGCAAAAGCAACTAGGAAGACCGTATAAGCAGATATTATGAGATCCTACTTCAATAGACGATCGTACGACTGGTCCAGTAGATGGTCGCTGTGGCACGTGGGACCTTCCGTCTTCCTGATTTTGTGCACAGACAGACGTATAGTAAAAATGCTACCATATACGCCTAATATTTCACAACTTTATTATTAGTTTCTTGACTGAATGTCTGCTGTCGCTCAAAATTAAATCCTCTCAAAAGGACCATCTTTCGATAAATGTACCTCAATAACGATTTTGCGTGTCAATCACCTATTGTACCCAGAAGCTTTACGGCCGTGAGTTAGTTACAACCGCGGAAGTTTCTGGCGAATGCTAAGATTGTAGGTGCGAGCATTTTTAACTTACTGTATCTGTCTATATGTATAGGTTAGGGTTTGGCTTTACTTTTATTGCACGATCGATTTCATTGGGGGCAATCAGCGCAGACTCGATGTTTGCAAGCGCAATTGCCAGTCCTTTAAATGTGTAGTGCATAGTCCGGATAGAGTTAATAGAACAGTAACGTATAAATAGAAAATGCCATGCATGCAAAATTGGGGGTGCTCTGAGTTACAAGCAGCAAATTTGGCAGGGATAGCTTGCTAATGTGACTATTTCCGGACGGTGTTTGAGAGAGCGGTTAGGGTCATCAGCAAACTCAGTAGAGTGGAATGCAGGGATGTGTTTGGTGAAGGGTGGAGGTCACATTTTTGTGTGCATTTACACTCTTATGATGAAGTCGTGGTGAAGAAGACTAGTCGAATGCGTTAAGTCATATACGGCAAGTGTATATTACCTTTCCTGTCTCCGTTGTCCAAGGACAAAATATCGAGCTCGCCTGCTGCGCATAAAATAGCTAATAGGTACCGCGCCGCTTTCCTCGTTTTCGGAATGCCGCAAGTTGTTCACTGTAATTTGGCTCAACCCAACCCTCCACCTCGCTTCGGTTCCCTGTTCGTGGTCATGCAAATATTCGCCATCCTTTAAAGTCCCCCACTCTTCCCTACGCTCTACAGTTTGGCATTCGGCTCTTCCACCTCAGTTGCGCCTGGGGCGGCAATGAAGAACCAGCAAACGCCACATGGCAAGGAGACTAGAGACTGTTGCCTGAAGTTCTCCTTAGGTAACTGCGCTTTGTGGCGCGTTGCCAGAAAGCGACCGCTTTAGCCCGGCTACTAGGAATGGTGGATCTCGTTTCGGAGTCCAGTGACAGGTTCGGAAGAAAGGCGGAGGGGGCGAAGTTGCGGTTAATACCGCGATTGGTCAAGTTTAAAATAGAAGCAGAGCTGAGCCCTGTTAAATATGTACGTGTAATGTCAAAACACCATGTAAGTGCCAACATATCATTACGCTTGTAACTTCAGCGACACACGCCACGCCTTTTACAGCGACGCAGTTACCTGTGCATTCAACTAAATCATTACTTCTCTACATGCTGCGTTACCCTAGAAAGCCCTTTATCTACCTGTCCATACTATATAATCTTGGAGTGCCATTTGGTGCGACGTGAGTCCGATGGTGTCTCATATGTATCTGCTTATAAGTGTCAATGTAGAGCAAGGTGAGGCCAGTGTATGAAGGCTTACGCTTCTGTCGACAGGACCGGGAGCTCTCGTCCGTCCGCTTCCATTCGCGCTAGTATTAACCCTTGAGCCTCTGCGTAGGCTGAACGTACTAGACGTGGTCTATCTGCTGAAGCCTTCTTCTGGCCCGGTCGGGTCGCCGGTCCCTTCACCAAGTAGCCAAAGGAGTGGCGGGGTGTTTCCGCTTTGCTGGATCGTGAATATGAACTGCCCAACCAGCTATTCTGTAGCTAGCTGGCTCGACTGTCGCCCACCTCTCTCCATCATCGTGTCACCCTAAGAACACTTCCTCGCCTTTGCGTAGCCAATCTTTCCGCTGTTCGGCAGCAGCGAAGTCGCTTGGGGGCCAGCCGCACTTGCATTTTCTTTGCCTGCTAAGGACCGCTTACATTCTCTGGAATTTTCGTAATATCGATAGCGAAGAAACGGTGGCATGCACGAGTGCGCGCTCATATTTACGGGTATCGGTGTCCACTCTATGGATCGTGTACTTCGTAGATGATGAGCACGACTAAACGGGAATATCGTATTATAGAACTGCACCTCACATTTGACTAAACACACTAATTAATGAATAGCATTGGTGATCGAGAACGATGACGGTCGCCGTGTTTAGGAACATTTTAAAAAGAGGGCCAGCCATCTATGTTCAATAGATGCGATTAGTTTGCTTGAATAGAAGCTGGTCACGCATATTCGCCAGGTTTATCGCTATTTGAGTTGAGTGTCGTAGTATTTCGTAGGATATGTCGGGTCGAAATACATTTTTATATAGAGAGTGTAGGAATATAAGAGGGCAAACTAGCAAAACTTAAAACGAATGAGTTTACCTGAGAATACCTAAGAAGTCAACCTAAAGAGGTGCATGTTTAGTGCTGCTACCTGGCGAACAGAGAGTCGAGTAGGAGCGTTCTCAGGCGTATATTTCTTTTCCTATGAACAATATAGATGCCAACAGTACTGCAAACAACCCAGACCAAAACTAAACCGTGCCAATGGAAAGAACTCATAAATGATGCTCTTCTTAGGGTAACTTAGTTCAAGACTAGGTCTGATAAGCTTCTGGTTAGGCCGGCGTTGCGTAACAAGTAAACATCTGGAGAACAGTTGTACAGTTTGAGGGTTTTCATCATTGCACGTCGGTTAAGTTAGCGGTTACCAGTCCATCTCAGTGACACCATTCTTAATGTAATGTGACCTTGCCATTCGGTTCCGACGTTAATTGACGTCCAATTAAAGCCAAATAAATGCCTTCTATAGCATAGTATTGAGCAGGCAGCAAAGTGGTATCAGGGGAAACTAGGAGTTGTCATGTGGCCTGGAGAAGGTACGAATAGGAACTGCCAATCATTCAACGATCACACTGTGAATCAAATGACAGCGATATTCGAGATCAATAGATGCGAGAAATAGGTTAAAAACTAGCACGTATGCTCGCCTTTAATGTAGCTTGAATATAATATGGCAACTAGAGGGGGTGATCCTCTTCGACTACACTTGTTAAAATCGCAAATTACATGGACGTGTCGAAGCTACCTCCAGCTATAGCTTCAAGATCATTTTTGCGAGATCCGTTCGAGCCTTTCAGCTTGAGCTGATTGCGGCACCCTTATTTTAATGGACTGACAAACAATATCCGCAGAGAGGAGGAGGTCCAGGCCTTCGTCGCGTGGTGGGTTTTAGGTTGCTGCGAGCACATCGCTTTTCGGAAGTCCACCGTGTGCGCAGACGACGAAACGCAAAGCTTTTCTAGCTCTCGAGCCGCGTTCGCTCGCAGCGCGAACCGGATGCATACGCTGAGCGAAACTCGGATACGAACAAAAAAAGAAGTAGCCAAACCGCCCATTCGGGTCCATATATCAAAATCTAGCCTATTACTCTTCCAGCCAGCCGCGGCTGTTGTCTGGCTGGTCTAGCCCGCGCGACTCGGGCCCGTTATGTTTAGAACGTGTAATGAAGCCTCCTACGATGGAGTAGGAACGTAGTGGAAAACTCGAGCTTGGCCGTGTATGGTCACAGGTCGAGTGGGCTAAGTCTAGTAGAATGGCGGTAACTACTAACATAGTGCTCGGTAGTGATAGGGGGGATATGAATGCAGCTTGATAAGGCTCATCTGGCTTCATGTTTTTCTGTAGCATGCGTCCTATACCCATACTAGTGGCATAGTCTCCGCTGTTGGACGGCAGGAGAAAGGGTGCCACGAAGGTGTGCTGGCGTTGTAGACGAGAATGAATAGTATCAGAGTGTAGGAGAACTGTGGACAAAAAAAATGGCTGGAGGGAATATAGACCCTAGGTCGTCGACCATGTGAACGGCGAGAATGGACAAAAAAGTAATGCTAAACGCGGAAAATTTCGCAAAAAAATATTAGCAGAAAACTAAGCACGATACAGACAACCAATACGAGATAACGCATGACAAAGCGCACACTAAGGACTCATTGACTGCTTGTTTTCGACCCAGCAACAAGCAACGGTTTTATCCCAATTTCGCACTCACACAGACGTAGCAAAGAAAATCTCGATATCACTCAAAGGGTTGCAAAGAAAGGGATAGACACAGAGAGAGAGAGAGAGGAAGCGATTGCGCGCGACATTGAGAGAGGACAATGCTAATGGAGCAGCATTCGTTCAATGTGAGCCGTTGATGACCGACCGAGAAGCGAGGGGATGGGGTTGCCTCCAGGGCGTATGAGAAGCGATGGCATCGATGCTGTTGTCGAATATGTGGTTTTTAGAAAAAGTTCTTCCTATCGGCGTGGTAGGCCGTTGATTACACGTTGGATTCACTTGGGTATACATAATGCTCGAGATACATATGTTGTACGCGCATTGTTCGTAGCAAAGGTCTCAGCGTGCGTGCTAACCGAATCGTATTGGCTAGCCAGCGGCTAAATATTCGTCGTCCCTACAACCGCGAACGTGCGCATTTCGTCTCCCGGAAGCTGTAGAAAAAAACGTCTATAAGTGTATAAAAAAATCTACAATATGTGTCATCATTCTAGATGTGAACGATTCGGAAGAAGTTCACAGCTGTAACTCCGCTATTGACTCGGAACACTCTCAGACGTTGCATAGGTACCCCAAAGACTTAATCGCCGGGACATATAACGGATTTCACGCTACGACGTATGTCACCCAGTTTTCTGTTGAGTCAACGACAGCAAACGTCAAACGTTTAACATCGCGTTCAGTTCTCAGACTCGTACGTCGCGGTTTCATTAGCAGTTTCCTACCGCAGAGACTACCGAGGGCAGTGGTGCCAATTAATGGAAAAAAATTAAGTGCTTTCAGCCTGACGTATTTCGTCCAGGCAGCGAAGTGGATTTTGTAAGAGCTCCTAATAATGCGAGCAGCTAGAAATTAGCATTAGCTGCAGTGATTTTTCATTATGAAAAATGGACATACTGTATACGGAGATTAAAGAAATTATAGTTCAAGTACACCTGTATACCCTAACTCGAAGGCATGTTAGATCTTACCGGCCACTGTCGAACAGACATGGCAAATTCGAAAGTTATGCAAGCAAAGTATTAAATAGCTGACAGCCTTAACTCTCTAGTCTGCGGCAAGGAGGATGAAACGGTACAAACATGATGTACCGTCTTGGGAAGAAGATATGTGCGAGTAACACTATTAGATATGTGATTTATTAATGCAACGTACGCCTAATTGAATTGCTTTGTTGTAGTATTAGATTTACCTCAAAACATGCAACTTTAATTCACTGATCTTTCAGCTTGTTTCAACTGGTTATCCTTTCTCGACTGCTTTATACTAGCTTTATAATAGTTATTTCAACAGACTTATAAGCTCACGTATGCGCTCTTACAGACTTTACATTATATTTTTATTATATTAGATTATGCTTTTTTATCGTACCTGAGTCACGGACACACCAACTAAGAATTTCAAGTAAGCGGTAGGCGAGAAGTCTGCTGAGGAAGTCTGAGGAAAAAAGAGGCCTACGATAAAATTTTGCTTATTAACATTTTGAATGCAAGCAGGGAAATACGCAGAGAAGTAAATATCCTGAATCAAAGGTATCTTGTTCGCAAAAAATAGATCAGCCGTAAAGTCTCTGCGGCTTCTGCCAAACACTGCTCTGGAAACGTCGGCCTTTATGATCTCTGTGCGACTGAGTGCTTCTGATAGGCTACACAGGAAAACGAGACGGAATCTTTTTCCTAGAACATTAATTTGTCGCAGACTTTCAAGCGCCACAGTGGTTGAATGGCATTCAGATGATGGATTTTCCAGATGATTCTGCTACTTCAAGGTCTCATAAAAGTTTAGCTCGATCATTTGGTCGTCTGTGCCAAAGAAGAGTTTAACCAAGTGTCCGACTCCGACTGTCTTCTGAAACGACACCAAGCCAATTTTTCTGACATTGAATACCGCAAACAGTAAACTTCGAATAGCAAGTGAAACGGCAAAAAGTAGACAAAACGCAACAATAGCTAGCAGTATGAAACTGAATAAATATGAAGCAGCTTGACGATTACGAAAATGATTAGGGCATGGCTATCAAAAGTATTGTTTGCCAGTTATAGTTGCAACCGACTCGTGTGCAAGTAAAGACTGTGATTCGAGTTTAATTTATTACGTGTTGTAATATTAACTATCCGAGAATCTATTTTGTAATCGTAGTAAAACGCACGTATGGCACTGCAGATAAGCCATTCATCCCGAAAATGGCCTATCTAAAGCGCTATAAGAATACATTGGGTCACTATAAAATAAAAGAATGCGTCGGTTACCGACTTACACCGTCAGCTTGAATGTAAGCGGTTGTTAGCTTAATGTTTTTGAGCGTACTTAACTAGCGAAGGTATACCACAAAAGTATATCCTGCTACAGTCTGACAAATCATCGGCCACCCCCCGACAAGCATGTCATTGTGACAGTTGGAACTTATTATGTACAGACTATATTGTTCACCATACAGACCGTTACCATATTCATCGTGGTTGCAGCAAGACGGGCTTTTCAAGGAAATCTTTTTCCTCAGTGTTCCATGGGTTTTTGTCATACGCGACCATGATCCACTTAGTGCTTCTCCCTGCGTTGTGGTGGGGAAATTCGGAATGAGGTGAGGGGTCATCTTAGCGGGGGTTTCCTTCCCGGTTCACTCCCATCCACTCGCCTCTGCTCTCATTGCCACTAGTACTCCTATTACTACCACTACTACTACTACTGGTGATGACAGGCCCCCGGCACTCTCTTGTTCCCCCGGTGCCGTTAGTCCAGCTCGAACGATTGAAGAGGAGACGCCGTCGGGAGCAACGAAATAACCTTCGCACTTAATTAATAGATCAGCGAGCGATCCAGCTTGGCAAAAACCCCACAGCACCCCGGCGGCCGCCACCAGTACGCGGCTCCGGCAGCGGCGGGCCATCAAGACAAAGTTCCTAGAGCCATAAGAGTTGCACGAGAGAGGGGATTTTTAAGTTAAATTCTGTGCCTATCCAATCCAACGGCGGCAGGCCTGGCCAGTATGGTTTAGGCTCCACTGCCCCTCTGGCGAAGAGAAGAAGAACGCCGCGGAGGTCGGCTCGGATGGACGGGTTCATCTGTACACGCAGTCTCAGTCAGCAGCTTTCAGTTGTGCAGGATGGAAGATATATCAGGCCAAACGGGAGTGGATAGATAGCTCGGCAGTTGACGGAAAACTAAGAGGCTCCTGTGAGTAAAACGGGGGTTTGGCGTCGGATCCAGGTAGCCTCGGCGTATGCGGCTGGCTATAGCCGTGCTGGTGAATGCACCCGACGTCAGGTCAATCTGCCCGGGGAGATGAAAAAGCAGCGTTCTTCCAGACGATCTGTGTAGTGAAGAATTAGGCAGGGTCTCTCAGTGGCGAATCGACCATTCGAAAAACTGGTTGACGCGTTGGCGTACGACAAGTGCGTACAGGGACAAAAGTCCGACGGTTGTTAATGGGGTATGCCCTTTGTATGGTGTTAACATAGTGTACTAATAAATCAACAAATATATATTTGAAATAGACGTGTAAAATTACTAGCGACGATAGCTATATTCATATAACGTTGCTGGGTGCATAAAGTTTCGGCTCATTTTGGATGCTTAGCCGTATTTAGTTTTAATTTTTTATTATTCACACGATAAAATTTTATTACGAGATCTATTGTGGGCTACCTTGTCGGACGGTGAATTGTTTGGGTACATAACAAGAAAGACACATACTCAAAAAAAGCTTCAAAAATGCTTTAAGCGACAATAATGAGCTGGCTTTGTGCTATCTCATTGGTTCACATTTCTACTTAGCAATTTTAGCTCCCACATGGCGGAAAATGATAATAATCAAAATACATCTATTTCATATATTGAGCGACATCACATATTCGCTTGACAGCGAGTAAACAGAAAATAAGAAGTAAACCGCCTCTATCGTTACTGCATTTTCTGGAGTAGGGAAGTCCCGTTTGCAGATTATAATATTTTTCTAACATTTTCGCGGGAAGTTTTAGTTATTCTCGATAGTCAACTTTTTAAGTGTTTCCTAATGTATTCTCTTTTCTGCTAGTTACGTCAAGTAGCCGATATGAAATGGTCATCAAATTCAGCACAATATGATCTCTGCGTACAACGAGCTCTTGGCGACACGGAGTACCCGTTCAATAAGCATTGTTTCTTGATTTAACCATATCCAGAGCAAGTTAACAAAGTTACTAAAATATAGTTATATTTAAAATAATTGTGTTCTTGATTAAACTAACGCTAAGCTGACCCAAGATAATTTTGTTTGTCATCTATATATTTTTTGGAATTTACGATTAATATTTTTAAATCAATTCTTAAGTTAACTATTTTTCGGCTAGTTTATGAGATAGTATAAGGATAATTTCCTTTTCGGGATATTCTAATGGGCGAACGGTGGATCACGCAGTACCAGACTGGAACGATGAAGAAAGCCGATTGATTAATCTGCCTGATATTATTGGAATCCACTTTCGTCGGATTACCCAGTTTTGTCTTTGCAATAAAAAATAGTGATAAAGCACTAATGTGTTTTTTTATGAATGATCGACAAATAGTGAAAGTTGACTTACGCTGCATGAAAACGAATGTGCTTGAAATATGTTGCTATCTTAATAGTTTGCTATCTTAATAACATGTTTGTTTTCACGGATATTCAACAAACAATTGATGTTTACTGCCACAACAGGACATTTTTATTAATATATAGTGACAAATCTAGATACGCTAAGTAACTACGATGAAGCTGGTAAAAACAAATTAGTATTACGTCACCATAATGGCCTAAACACAGCAGTCTTTAGTACTTTTGACAAATCTCCCCCTTGTTGCAATAGTAATAGCGGCACCTTTCATCACATATAGTGATTTCTTTCTCCCTTGTCTCTCTTTATCTCTCTCTATACATATATATCCTTCGTATGGCCTCGTCTGTTGCGGTCATTGGCCATAAAGCGACAGCCGATACGGACTACTTTCTCCTTCCTTCCACCCATCTCCCCCCAGCCCCTCCCGACCGCGGCTGAGTTCGCCATTTCCGTTTCCACGATATCGCCGTCATCGTCATCGCCGTTGTCGTCGCCATGGTCATGGCAGTTGTGCTCGGTGGCTGTCATGTGCCCTAAGCCGTGTCGTGTCAGTCGGTCAGTCCGTTCATAGTCTTCCTCCACTCTACTAGAAGAGGACGGGTGGGTGCAGCTGGGTCGGGGCTCGCAGCTGGCCAGAGCTGGAGGACTATCTGCGGGTTGGGCCTTGACAAACCTTGGCAACAGCCTCGAGAACGGTGGCATGCGACACGTCGGAGGGCTATAGGCCTCTGAGACGGGGGACGTTTTGGGTATAGGCAGCGAGCTTTCGTTGTGGTGACGGCAGTCGTGCCAGTGACGGAGGCCGGCCGATTCCATCCGCACAGCCATCCACCGCGCCGGTTTGTTGGTTAATGGCAACCGACTGGAATCATTTACAGTCGCATTATCTCGGATGGGCTGTCGGGATGAGGCGTATACTGCCGCGCAGAGACTGCACGGCTGGAAGGCGACTGCTGCGTACATCCGGCGTCGACGGTGACCTACGAGTCGCATGTATGGAACATACGGTAGAGTGGAAGACGACGTAGACGGTGTCTAACGACGGCAAACGAGTGAATGAACAAACAATGAATTGTCCACAGTCGTACGTTTATATATATATATATATATATATATATAGCCGGCTTATTCTAGTGTGTAAAACCGAGAAAGAGCGAGAGAGAACGAGGAGGCGGAAGAGAGAACGTACGTATAGCAGTTGAATATGCAGTGTCCTGATGTTCATATACACAATGAATACGATAGATAATGCTATACACAAACTCATGTAGCTCAGTGGGAATGTGGATTTGTTCGAATAAAGTTATCGCCAGTGAACAAACACATCTATGTGCATTTAAGGTATGGCGGTAGTTGAGGGACTACGTACGCTACGCCACATTTGGTGCTGCTTATGCTTATGCTAGGATAGAAGTGATAAAATCCATTTTGTTTTGGCGTTCGAATTTTTTTAAGAAACAACTTTTTCATTGTACCAAAAAATAAAGTGTGCAAAATAAACAGTGCTGAATCAACTAAATATGCAAAAATTGGAGAAACTTAATTTGGTAAAATCAGTTCAGGTTTTTTTGCGTCTCCTTATTTTCCGAATATCTTTCCTTGCACATAGTTATTTAAATTTTGGAAAAACAACTTCTGCGGGGCCCCATGAGTGTGAAAGATTCATATATTTTCCTTATACAGCATCTGTGATAATTCCAGCATAATATTACGGAAAGATACGGTCTATTTTAGGTGAATTGAATAACGGTGATATGCGTTGAATTAAATTGAACGCCTGAATAAGGAGCGATAGTCTTTACTAGGGAACGTATGGAATAAAAATAATTATATAATACGGCATGCACGGTATGCTATTACAGCGTGACCAGTAAGTTGACTTGAGAGGAAATACTTTTAAGCCATCTAAGGTTGAAGGCTGATATCTTCCTCAGATATTTCCGGCTATCCGTATTGAGAGAAACACAGCCGATAACAGTAGACCTTTAAACACTACTCCCTAAAACACTCATCATGCAGTCTTCTGGGAATTTAAGTCCTCAATTGAACGTTTGTTTCGCCAGCGATTCGCAAGACTTCCTCACGTATCGCCGTGGTCCAGTCTTAGTTAACCGGATCTCAGTTTTCCTTGCAAACGTAACATCCGGCTTCCGCTTTGGATTACAAAGGCACCAACACCACTTCCTCCTCTCTCTCTCTCTTGCTTCCATCGACACTGGCACTGAACCTCTTCCACATCTCATCCAGCCAGCAGAACAGCCAAACACTGATACACACATAAAATCCCAACGGTTACTATAGTGTGTTTCTCTCCTCCGCCGGACGTCTCCTCCTAACGAGTAACGGAGCAAAGGAGGTTTTCCTTTGCTTTGTTACTCGGCTCAAATGAACTAAATCCTTGTTGACGATTGATAGACGTTTGGGGACATCATCTTGGCGACTCGTCTTCGGCCAACTGGAAAAAGAAAAGGTACTTTTGCCTGCTTCGATATATAATAGCCAACTAGTTGCAGCTGAATAGGATGAAGGACTCGGTGGGATTTTATAAAATCTCAACGTGCGTCATGTGAACGTTACGCTTATTTGCTTCAGGTGTATATCACATTGCGAGAACTGCTTGAGACGACAGAGCCGAGCGTCTAGAGGAATAAATGCGTTTCGTTTATTGTGCCATTTTCCGAAGTGTTTCTACTTGGAAACTTCAGTTGTTTTCAGAACATAACCATTTTCGTTGATTCAACGCTGTAAGCGGCATACAAAGCTTGGCTCAAATATTGATCCTATACTAGAACAGACGCATACAGCCGGTATAATTAGCAGCGTATTGCAGTGAGCATCTTTGCAACGGCGTGTTTATATTTCCACCAATGTTTGTTGCAGCTTCATCCTAAATAACATGTAGGAGCTTATCAACTCTGACATTTTGTGTTTTGAATGGCAGTTTAATTCCAACAGGATTTCATGCAACAAATAAATATTGTGGATAAAAAAAATTGTACGTAATACATTTGTTGCAGTTTATTCTACGAATGGTTTCTTATGAGGGGCCATTTGTTTACCAAATGAGTTTCAATTTCGGCGAATCTCGTTCTCTTGCATAGTCTCTACAGTCATACCAAGTGGTTGCGTCTCTAACAAAATAATTCTTACGTAAAATTGTAGCGTTTAATCATCGGTGCTAATCATTACGTATGAAATAGAAATTGCTCATATTTTGATTAATTCCCCGTAGTTAGATCGGTCCCTAACCTAAAAACTGTTGTTTGTTTAACGATGACTCTCGTCACGCAAATACTTCGGAGACGCTATAGGGATTATCAATCTGAAAAGCCCTGTTTCACGTCCAACGAGGGTAAATAGTTTTATCAAGGTCGTTGCCTAATCCTTACTGCAATTATTTCCTCACTGCTTTATCTTTATAACGCACGAGCTGTCTGAAAACCACTGCACTTTGTAGCCGCTGCGGATACGAATCGGCCACTTGCAGTATCAGAGTAGTCAACTTGTTAGGGATACAGATGCTGTGTCCTTCAGTCCGTAAAAGACAAACGGGCCGAATTTGTTCAAAACTGCTTCGAGCTTATCGAAAGAGAATTGGATGACCTCTTGATTCAAAATCTGTCGGGTTTGTCCAAGTTTCTTGTACTTCGGTGTCGAAGAAACGTCGCGGTGTGCCCGCTCGCGTTCTCTGCATCCAGTGCGTGTGATTTTTGGTAATATGCTAACGTCGCAAATAACCTGTGTTTTTTATGACTTGTAGATCAGTCAGATAATTACACACAAAATATTACTAATATTTCCTTACAACCCCTCAAGCAAGATAACTTCAAGGCGCTGTACACTGAATAGGATATTTCCTTGCACGTTTGTCTCTTTCTCTTAAAAGTTGTCTATCAAAGGTGTTTGATTGAGGTTATTGCTCTATGCGTTTCAGGTCTCCACCGGAAATTGAATGGATATCCGATCAGTATCTGTATAATAAGGCCACATGCGCAAATACTCAAGAAGCATTTCTGCATACGCTCGGTTCAACACAAAAATACTAAAACTATTTCCCTTTATTAACGTTTGTCGGCTAGGTGATCGCCTTGTATTGTGTTAGCAGGACATCTAGCATTCGTGCTTCCACTAATTCGATTCCGTTCCTCTTATGGCGCGTTAAATTGACAACCAGATGGCCACTGGCTATTTTCAGCCGACCAAGTTTTACGACCCCACTCTGTGGGGGACAGCGGATCTATGGCTGATGCTCGAATACCTGTTGGTAACGTACCAACAGAACACTCTGTCGTTGCAATTTCTTGCGATCTATCTCTCTTGTTCTGACTTCTACGAGCGACGATTGCGGGCAGAAAGAATCCACTACCAAACGCCGTATGAGGCCTATGTCACTCGCACTGTAACTCTCCTGTAACGTCGATTCCAGCGGTGGGTCCACTTCTCTTCCGAACTCCGAACGCCGAGAACGAACCAGTAAAAACCAACAATGGCCGAGGTGGCGATGGTGAAGGGTCTCGCCCGCTTGCGCGTTCGCGTGGTCTCGTTCGGTTCTCCTACAATGTGCTGCTATTTCCCAGACTCAACACGTCTAGGCCCTTTTGGCTGGTGAAATAATTATTCTTTGAATTCTCTGTCCTGTGCCCCGCGCGGCCTGCCACTTTTTCCTCACATACACACGCCCATACACACAGCACAGACGCACGCATACGAAGAGAAAGAGAGAGCGAGTCCAAGCAGACTCCGCGTAGTCAGACGGCGGGACGGCATTTCGCCCTCTTGTGTCACCCAGTGCTATTGTACGAGGAGGGAAATAATGTGTATTTAGAGGACGTGTATGAACGGTACTGGCAGGGCAAGGTTGAAGAAAGGGAGGCGATGGTGTTCGACGGGATTGAACAGCCGACCCACCGGCAGGAGAAAAAGAAAGACAGGATGTGAGAGAACGAGAGAAGTGGGTTCAGTGGCGCGTCGCCGACTTTTCCACAGGCTGCGAAACGTAGCAGCGACGGCGAAAAAGGACAGACGCTGGGGACGTCAAGCAAGCCTGGGCAATCGTGAATGCCGATGGACGAAAGGGACAGGTCCTGGTAACGCGTGAATGTACCGAGCGACTACTATTGCAATTTCGCGACGACGCCGCGACCAACAGGAGCCCGCGAGGAATCGATTCAACATCAAACGTGTGATGTGTACTCAAAGCGACGACGGTGGTGGGGCTGCCCCTCCGGGAATTGTAAATGTCGCTAATTTGATTTTAAAGCTTGATCGCTGACCCGTGTTCACCTTCACACCGCCCACGAACTTCCAAAGCCCCCGCTGTACAGATGGGAAACATACACAAAGCTCCTGCACTGGTTTTCAGCTTTTCGGCGAGAATGAACAATTTGGATTACCAAAAACTAAAGAGACAAACATATAGAAGTGCACAGAAGCGCGCATACACACACAGTCGCGGCCGTTTTTGGAGGGTTGCGTGCTCGCGTTGGAGTTTATTTTTGTTTAGAAGAGAGGGCAACGTCGCTTATAAATGAAACGGCATAAGTAAACGCTTTGTCCTTTCCGGTTTTATTAGAATCGTTTTTATGTCATGCTAATTGGCCTGCAGGAGAGGAAACTGGAAGGGGGCAAATGTAGGAAAAGGGCCAGGCTGAAGTAGCGAATGATTCGTTCGGCCTTTCTGCATAACTATGGTTGGGTACGTGTTATAAACATTTGCAAGTTGGAAATTGGAAGTTTTGTATTGGTTGAAAGCATTTGTATTGAAACTCTTAGTTACGTGTAACCCATTATTGGTCAAATACGTTTGGACATTGTGATCATAGAGGACACTGCTATTTCAACAATAATTCATCAGAAAGAATGCACGCGCGCCCTAACGCTAAAGGCGGCGGCATGGCCCTATATGGCTCTAGGTCGCGGTTCTAGCCTTCCTCTACAGAAGAAACAAAATGAAAAATCTGCTATTTGAGCATTTTGAGAAGTATTCTTCGCATACCTTTCCCAGCATTGTAACTAAGAATATTTTATTTGGTCAATGTGTGGTCTGGTGCTCACTTTAATGGTTTATCATGATGCTCTTAATTCTTCCAATGCTCGTGCTAGTGCCATCAGCATTACCCAAAACCCCCATAAAAAAAAATAAAACTTTCAAGGCTGAGAAAGCTGGAGCTATATTTTTAGCTTCTTTGTTTCATTTGGAAGAAAACCAATTTAGGGCATAGATTATGTCACTGTATATATTGTACTTTTTACTACACCGCAGTGCACGAACAGTATCGGCTACGATTTGTAGGTGGACGATTGGAAAAAGCATACATAACATTAGGCGATTTATCATGCTCTTTTACCACGTAGTACTATTCAACGAAGACCACTGGCCGATCGTAGTCGCCTGTAACACACTGTTCTCACTCTTACGATAAATGCTTTCTTTAACACGTGTGTATGTATTCACACGTTTTACATCTGAATAAAGATATCATAATTGATCGAGCTTGGAGTGCGAAAGCAGTACAAAGAGAAGAAGTAAGCTATTCTAACAGCTATGTAACAATGCAAATACATTTTTGGAGTTTTTAACTTGAAGACGGTGAGTTTTTTTTACGAAGGCGAGCTCTTTTGAAAACACAAATGCTGCATTTATGACCAGAGAACAATGCGATAGCGCAATTATATTTTATGCGGGCTTTCCGCCGGGAGTCCAGTAAGAACCTAAATGGAAATTGTAGAGTTTCTACAATTTTATCCTTATATTATATATATATATATATATATATATATATATATA